>VDFB02369780.1:0-12491 GCA_007258455.2 Sequoia sempervirens | reverse complement strand
ATGCCAAACATGTTGATCCAAGGAAGAAAATAATGTTGTCAAACCAGAATGGCTAAAAAATTGCATCTAAAATTGACAGAGAAGCTTCAAGCACTTTTGAAGAACAACACCATGAAGCAATTGAAAGGAAATGACAATGTATACTATGAAGAGAGGTACAAGATTGTATTTTCATCTTAATAACCAAAGGGTTTATTGGAGTGTTGAAGTCAAGAAAACCTTGCCAAATTCGTACCAAGAAACCTTATTGTCATCAATATTAATGGACAATGATAAACTATGTTATCTTGGTCATGCATAAGCTAGGGGATGGTGAGAAAGTATGACAATCACAAGAGAGAAATGATTTAAAAATAAATTATCACAAAAGATAAAGGTTCATAATATTAGTAGTTTTGGATGCAATCTTAAATAGTTATAAATCCTATGCATCCAAAACTACATGTAACTGACGTGACCAATGAATGACCAAATAAAAGTTCCAAACTCTACCAGAACAGAGATAAATAATAAATAGCTAGAGTTCAAACATCATGAAGTCATCAATGGAGTTCTGAAAAGCTATCCAGATCATCATCTGATAGCATAAATTATTTTAACTCTAAAATTTGCATATATTTTTTCATTCTCTTTATCTTAATTACTTAGATTAATTAAAATTTTAAAATTTCCAATCACAAAATTGTATGGTAGTAGCTATGTATTTATCTATAAGTACAGAAGCTCTTTGCATTAATTTTTTGTATTAAGTTATTATAATTTTCTTTTCTTTCAAAGGATTCAAGTAAATGTCTGAAAAAATATTCTAAAAAAAATTCAATTTTCAAGAAAATGATTATTTAGTCTCAATAATGTATTTTTTTACTATTATTTTATGATTTTTAACTAATTATTAAATAATATTAAAGAATTATTTCAAAACTAAATAGACAATAGTAATTTTGAGTAGGTCACCTATCCATCAGAATCCCACTGAAAATAATTTAATTAATGATTAAAAATTCAATTTATTTTATTGGTGTAGATTGCACATCAATTAACGTAGTGAATATACCACTAGCAATCACACCTTGGTGTGCAATGGGTACGCTAAAAAGGTGTGCGGTAGGTCAACTAGGAAAAAGTATGGTTTTTTTTGGGCATACATTTGTGTAATACATAAGGTCAATTGGTAGGTCATTTTAGAATTATTATTATTATTATCAATTAGGATAAATTTTTGGTTTTTTTCATACATTTACTAATTACTAATGTTGGTCAATAAGGAGGGAGGGATTGAGAGAGGGAGAGATAGGGAGGGACGGAAAAAGAGAGAGAAGAAGATAGACAAGGAGAGAGAATAAGATAGAGAGGGAGAGGGAGAGATATAGATAAATAGATGAAGTGAAAAATAGAGAGAAAGAGAGGGAGAGGGGAGAAGATAGAGAGGGAGAGATAGAGATATATAGAGGAAGAGGGAGAGGGAGATACAAAGAGATCTAGATTGTGATATAGAGTGATATAAAGATAGAGATATAAGGAGATATATAGAGGGGAGGAGAGAGAGAGAGAGAACAAAGATAGATAAAATAGAGAGGGAGGAAGGAGAAAGGAGAAATACAGAGATAGATAGGGAAGGGAGGGAAGGAGGAGAGAGGGAGGAGGAGAGAAAGGAGAGATATACAGGATAAGGGGAGAGATATAGAAGAGGGGAAAGAGGGAGAGAGACATGTTGAAGTGGAAGAGAGAAAAGAGGGGGAGAGGGAAAGAGATAGGTAGGAGAGAAAGAAGAGAGGGGAGAGAGGGAGAGAGATATGTATGGTGAGATAGAGTGATAGAGAGATAGATATATAAGGAGATATAGAGAGAGGAGGAGAGGGAAAGAGAGACAAAGAGATAGAAAAAGATAGAGAATTATATATAAATACATAAAGATGGAGAGAGGAAGAGAGAAAATTATATTAAATATACTTTAATTTGTTTTATATACAATTTATATTTTACATTAATTAAATTTTGTATGATATTTAAATGTTAATTTTTTGTGCTTTATAAAACTATAGTAATTATTAAAATTATTAATTATAAACATTACATACCCTATTTGAAAACTCCCATTTTGGCACAGGAAAGGAGGATAATGGTGAAGATGGATCCACAATCATAGAATCTACCCATGCCTATGGACTTGATCTTAGACAAGGCACACATCCACTATATATTTCAAAACATTTCAGTGATAGAGAAACCACATTTCTCAAACAAGTATCAACCTAGAATTCTAGACCTTTCAACAAAGACAATTATTTTTGAGTCACAAAGCTAAACAACCTTCTTTGACACTTACTTTTCTTAAAATAATTGTTACAATTATCTAATTTATCATTCTCAAATTTTATAAATTATCATTCTCAATTATATCAATTTACTTAATTAACTTAAATAAAATAATATATTTTTATTTACATTATAATATATGATGAAAACTTGATATATACCCCGTATATATAAATATGATAATATAAAAATATTAAAAATTAAAAAACAATACCAATCCTAAACATGAGTATCTATCCTACCTATCTCTAAAGACCACAAAAATAATTATCATAAAACGACTTAGTGGGTCTGTTTTTATTGTTTTTAGACTCGCATGATTCACTTCTAGAATATTATCCCTTTTGAAGTGAGCAGCTTTAACGGGTATCTGCAGGGAGGAGACACGCTTTAGTTGCATGAATCTACGTTTTGTTCAACAGCATGCTGCATGTTGGCTACCAGAATGCAGTTTTTGTGTAGAATGAAGTTTTTGAATGATTTATGTTCTATGCTACTATTAATCTAACTCCAAGTTTTCATAGTCTGAAACATTCTTTTTCTTTCTCTCAAATTCGCCTCTATTTTCTTGACAGGAATCTGACGACTACTTCAGCTGACGAGGGTCAATTTTTAAATCTGTTGTTGAAGCTCATAATTGCCAAGAACACTATGGAGATTGGTGTGTATACTGGTTACTCGCTTCTCGCCACTGTTCTTGCCCTGCCTGATGATGGAAAGGTATACAAACATGCATTCTTCTGTTGTTTAATGGCCGCGAAAAGATGTTAAGGGCGTCCCTCTGTATACAGTGTTTTGGTCCTGTTAATATGGCATATTTAAAACGAAAACCAAAATTCTGCCCTTTAATAAGATCATTTCTGAAGCGAGTGGGAAAGATTCTTAGATGGTGGGCATCAGATTTGAAGGACTCTTAGTCGCCACACATCACTTCGTACTCCCTAGTATACTATGAGCTGGGTTTGCCTGTAATTAAAAAGCAGGACTTGCCCACAAAATTGACTTCAGAGAGGGCCCTGCCCTGCCAGTTCTCTCGATCAAATGTTGGAAAATGTAAGTTCGACTCTCATCTGTATTTGACCAAAAAAGAAAAAACTGTTGAAAATGTGGCTTTTTTTTTGTGGGTAGATTGTGAATATGGAATTGTGGTTGTGATTTTACAGAAGGAAATGCAAGGCTTATTTGATTTCATATTTTTGGACGCAGACAAAGACAATTATCTTAATTACCACAAGCGGCTGATTGGGGGAGTGATCGGCTACGACAATACTCTGTGGAACGGGTCAGTCGTGGCTCCACCCGATGCCCCACTAAGGAAATATGTGAGATATTACAGAGACTTAAAGACAGGGAGCGAGGAAGAGTTTGGTCGAGCGGAAACCAATAGCGGCAGGGAAAGCAGTAAAAGGCGGCCAAAAACAGTCGAAAATTTGGTGAAAATTTATGAACGGCTGATATTGGATTAGCCACCTTACCGGGCTTCTCGGGTGATTTCCTTCGTTGAATGTTATTGTTTTTATTTACGCCGAGAGGCGTTCCACTCGGGGCTTAAATTTGATGGCCGTATGACCGTATTTAGAGATTTTTGCCATAAAATACAATCAAAATTTTAAGAAGATTGTATCAGATGAAAGGTCAAAATTTATATAGAATTATAATGATATATATATAATTTTACTTTCAAAATTTATATAGAATTATAATGATATATATATAATTTTACTTACACTAAGGTATATCATAATGTTTTAAGGGCACCTTTGAATAGATAACCGTCATTAAAAAATTTGTTGACAGGCAAGGTCGACCGTCAAATTTAAACTCTGGTTCCACTACAATGGCATTTTGCCGTAAATTTCCGTGTACATAAAAACGTCCATCGAAAAAATAAAACGTTCTGTGCTTTAGGTTTTCTGCCGACAGATAGAAGAAAGAAAATATCGGTGCATATATTTCGCAGCAGAAACAGTTGGGTGGATGGGATGGTGTTTAATTTGTTTTGTGAATTGAAATTTTCAGAAACCGGTGTGAACATAATAGCTCGAATGTTCCACGCACCTATTTCTGATAAAAAGCAACCTATTGGTGTTAGCACTGTGGGATCTTCATAGGCTATAATGCTGGCTGGTCTTGCATTCAAGCACAAGAGGAAAAACAAGAGAAAAACCCAAGGGAAGCCTTATGACAAGACCAATATTGTGGCTGGTGCCAGTGTCTAGGTTTCAACTTTTAACTTACTCTTTTTTCTCTGTTTTCCTGAAATCTAAAAATAATTTGATGTTGTTGGTGACATTGTTTTGCAGGTCTGTTGGAAGAAGTTTCCTCAGTATTTTGAGGTACGGTTAATGACACGTCTAGACCATGTTTGTATGGTGGACGGCTTTCAGTGCCTCCATATCCTTCTCGAGACAAAACGGTTAATGTTGATGGAGGAAGCCCAAAAAAATTAAGGCTCAATGACGATGGAGCAGGGTTGAAGAAATTAACAGAATTCAAACCAACTTAAACCTGTGCAAAACCACAGCACAGTGGATGACATGGACCAACAGAGAATTAGAGCTCCTGCTGATACAGATATTGTTAAAAAGCCCGGGTTTTTCAAACCAGAAACGCCCGTGGGAGAAGAGCATGGCATTTTTCAGTTGCTTCGAAGCTTTGATTTCTGGTTGTTTTATTTTGTCTACTTCTGTGGAGGAATTCTGGCGCTGGTATACATCAATAATCTGGGCGACTTATTAGTTAATTATCCTGCCAAATTACGTGATCTCTGCTTCAAGAATATGTTGGCTTAGAGTGCATGTATAGTGTGTTTTCAACGCCTATTGTTTTAGTTTGATGTCAGCTAGCTATATATAAGTTTGTAGTAGACCCATGTCCTGTCCCAACTTGTTTGTGCTTTTTAAATATTGTTCTTGTAAATGGCTTCAATTCACAGGGAAAATTTGTATCTATTAAACAGTGAAGTGAATCCAAGAATATGATTGTGAATGTCATGCAGGCAATATGTCATTTGTATTGCTATATTAACTGAAAATAAGCCTCCACAATAAGATGTTTTAATTGCGTATACTATGAATGGTGGTCTATTAACAAGGCAAACCAAAAATGATAAAGGGAACAAAATTTTGCCGAGTTCATTGACCCATTTTTAAGGGATGAGATCAAGTCGTCTTATGGACAAATTTGGCAGTGCATACCCTTTTTTGAGGTTTTTAAAAATATAAATGAATGTTTTACTTGGTAAAGGCATAAGAACAATATAAAATCAAAATAAAACAAAATACTTAATCCTAATCTGTACTCATAAATATGCATAACCTCTCTTTCCATTATTTGTAATGACATACCTACATTTTTAATCAATTTGTCACATGTAAGTGAATAGGTGTCTAGGCAATAAAATCTATAAAACTTAAACATGTTATGCTTTTACATGACAATGTGGTATTATCCTTTTTCTGAAGAATGTTTGAGTAGAAATATCAAATAAGTCTTGTAAAGGAATTGAAACATGTTAACGTGTTATGCTTAAATACATGACAGATTGTAGATCTTCATAGTTTTGACATCAGAGCATTATGTCAAAAAATTTGGAGCTTGGTTAGTGAAAAGACTTAAGATGCCAATGTACTTCACAAGTGAGGATTGGTCATAACCTGTAATAATTTGTTTTATAACACATTGATTTTATTGATACGATTCCTTGATTGATACTTATTGTTCTAATACAGGATGACCTTTATGAATCATGCCTTTACTAATTGCAGATCTCATATTTGAACATGTTGATAGATGATAAAGATGCTCGTGAGTCTCCTGTATATTATATTTTTTAAACTCCTATCTCCCAAAAATCAAACTGCACCACTAAGATATCTCTCGGCGTACAGCAAACGCCGGCGTTCCGTTCTTGCCTACTCCTGGTGCGTATAATTTGTAAAACCCTTAAAATCTTTCTTTTTATGCAGTTGACAGAGGGAAAAAAAGAGAGTAATTTTTAATGTTTATGAGAATTACAGAGGCAAGCCCTGCGCCGTCTCCAGGGAGTTTTTTGGAACCTTCTCCAGCAGGATCTTCTCCTGCTCCGGAAGATTCTTCCTCCGCAGCTTACCGCCCTGCAAAAACCCTGTCAGACGATATTTCTCCTACCAGTCATCCTCTCAATCCAGGGAAAGAAGCTAGCAGAAGTTATCTCGCGAGAACAGATTTTTTCCTGTCAGTAGTCGGAATTTTAGCAGGACTGATTTCTGCCAGCGTCCTGAGCTAGAAGTTGCACGAAACTCCGATACCGAAGGAATTACCATTTTTCACATTATTTCAGTGATGGTACGGGCGAAAATATTGCTATTTTAGACTATAGGTTCACTTGATTGATTGCACTATGCTTGATAATTTCAGAACAGAGCACAAATTGAAACATACTACTTCAAATAATGTAAATGAATTTGTATCTATATTTGATGTTACCGGTTGTAAAAGGGAGTTAAACTCTTTTGTTGATTCATTGCATTCGAGTTGTGAGGATTTCAAGATGAAAGATGCATAGAGAGTCTTTCCTAACACAGAATATTGCAATAGAAGCTATCCTCATATGATGAAGCTATGGCAAGTTGTGCTTACTATTCCTACAAGTACTATTGATTGTGAAAGAGGATTTTCAAAACAAAACATATCAAAGATGTTAGAAAGTCAAAGTTGGGTTTGGATACATTGGATGCATTAATGAGAGTGTCTTTTAATGGACCTCAAGAAAATTATGTAAATTGGAATAAAGTATATCAAACATGTAAGAATACAAAGTCAAGAAGAGTTTTTGACCTTTGATAACATTTTTTTTTTGTTTATTTTCTATGTAATGCATCATTAATTTTTGCATCTCAATTTTAAAATAAGAAAAGAAAATAGCTCCCTTCTTTCCAAAAGTTGTTTTCTGTGTTTAAATATATGCAAATCATATAATGAAGGTTTGTATCAAATTATTATATTTTTTATTGTTTATTTGGTATTTTTAAGAAGTATGATTCTTATAAAAAATACTTAATTAATTTATATGATACATAATATTTAAAAATATCAAACTACTTGTGTTATTAAAAATATAAATTTATAAAAAAAAAATCATATTTAATATGTATGATTAATAAAATCAATAATATTTTAATATAATTAAATATTTTTTGACAGTTAAATGTTTTCATAAAAGATAAAGTGACATGCATTTAAATGAACAAACCGTCACAAAATTTGCATATGATAGGTAGGGGTGGCCCTCAAATTCCACGCCTCGGAAGAAGCATCCTCCACACCACTCGTAGGACACATCCTTTTCTTGTAGCTTTTTACCCAATATATTGCTATTTTAGACTATAGGTTCACTTGATTGACTGCACTATGCTTGATAATTTCAAAACAGAGTACAAATTGAAAAGTGATTTAGCACTATTGTTCTTGGGTTTACTACATTGTCTTATTTGAATTGTTTTGTTAGGCTGTGAGAGAATGGCGTTGTATGGTATCTGCAGTTTTTTCTGTTTGGTCCCATATATCCTCATGGTCTTTCAGGGGTTCTTTATTAGATGCATGTATAGGGAGCTGATACTTGTAACAGTACTTCATTATTCATTTCGATGATGGGTTTGAAACCTAATCGGAAAATGCCCAAGTTTTGGTTCAGGATTTTTGGTTTCTCAAAATCGTGCTCAGTTTTGTTTGTTGTTCTCTTTTATTGAGATGCGAGTGAAGGCTGTTGCATAGAATTTGCAATTCATTTGTTTTGTCTTGTATATCTTGAGGGATTTTTAATGCAAATTCATCGATGCTGATAGAATTCTACTTGATTTGCAGTTCTCAGAGAAACTCCAAGAGCCAGAGAAGATGAAGAGGGAGACCGAATTTCATATGAGGATGTGGAACCTCCTGAACCCAGTGGCCACAAGGAAGAAGAGAAAGGATTGGTTGCATCAGAGGATGAGAATGAGCAATCACCCATTGAACAGGTGGCACTTACTGTGCCAACAACAGATGATCCAAGCATGCCTGTTGTAACCTTTAGGATGTGGGTGCTTGGTGTTCTGTCATGTGTGGTGTTATCATTTCTGAATCAGTTCTTTTCGTACAGAACAAAGCCCCTGACTATAACTGCAATCTCTGCTCAGATCGCAGTGCTCCCTCTGGGGCGGCTAATGGCAGCTACCTTAAGCGAGAGAAAGTATTTGGCAGGAAGCAACTGGGAGTTCTCATTGAATCCGGGACCATTGTAAGAAAATAATTTCTCCCATTGGTTGTGGAAATAGAAAAAACAATTGCGGAAATAGAAACTGGATCTGTTCGTTGCTTTTCTCATTGTTATAACAACCCAGATTCCTTACTGAAGCCATTTTAGATGACAGAAAATTTTTGCTCTATGTAGACTGTAGTGTAACTTGAGCAATTTCTTTGACGCCATTTAAAATTTTAGATGAAATTAAATTTTGCTTTATGTAAACTGTGGTGAACTTAGCAATGCCCTTGATATGCAGATACTGGGATTTGGTTGGGCAGGCATTTTAGAAGACACTTGGTGGAACCCACTGCCATGTGATGGCCTGCAAATCTTGTCCAGGTTTCTCTCTTCAAGTGATTTACCTTCCATTGATAGATGAAGAAGCAAGAAAAGGAAAACTCAGATTTCAAATGTTAAGTGTCATTTAGTTGGGCTGCATAGATCTTGGAGCTTCATAATATTTTTTCAGATGCTGGATAGACAATTGTGCGAGAGACCTTGAAATCGCACTGCATCTTAGATAGTGCAGACCTCATAAGCCTTAACCAAATATCAGTACAAATCTTGGCTTCAAACATCTAGAGTGTCGCAGTCTTTGGATAATCCATGCTACAACTAACCTTTGAGTCATACACTTATGTTGTATACTTTGAATATATACTTCTTTGCAACCCCTGTATTAATTTGTTCATTCATTTAGTCTATAAAAATTGTATTACAATATCATACACCAAATTGGAGTTAGTGGGCGCTTGCTCATTAAGTATATTCATTCTATTTCAATTGTCAGTTCTTTTTATTAGTTCTTACATGTAGTTTTCCTTATTATGTTGTGCCTGGCTATTTGTTTCCCATGATCACATCCCTTTCATGGATCTGCTGGATATTTCCTAAATCTGTTCTGGCACAACAACTGGGTTCGGGACTGTATGGTCTTGGTGAAAGGAGAATACAAGGATTAAACATAGTCATGAATAAGGATTAAACATAGTAATAACATCATAAATCTATCTAGAACTAAACTAATCTACTATAATTGAGATGATAAATTATATATCAATTAAATATGTTTAAAATATTTTAATTTAAATCTTATATTAATTGACATAATATTATTAATTGAAAAATAAAATAAGACAAATAAATATTAATAATTTAAAAAATAGTTTTTAAACGAAAATTTGTAAATTCGGAGATTGATTAAAACATTTGCATTCTTTTGTATTTTATGAATAATTAACATATTACTTGATTAATCTTGACTTAACAATAAATCACAAATGATGTGATCCAAAGATTAGATTATCTCTTTTAAATTTTAAAATTTTAAAACAATTAATAATATATTACACTCAAAATAATGTAACTTTTTCTATTATTCACTTTTTTATTAAAAAATTCTTCACATTCAAATCAACTTAAAAAAAAAAAAACTTATAAACACACCAAGATTTACTTGACATTATGATTTTTAAATTTGGACAGAAATGACATTCAAATATTATTAGTGTTATTTGTAGTGAAATATATTATTTGTTAGATACTTGAGAAATTTATTATTATTGAACTCAAAACATCTTTTAAAATCACCAAAAAGTTTCCAATAAACTTTGAGCCAAAAAAAATGAACACAAGAAAAATGGAATCATCCTAAATATGGGCTAGATAGTATGGCCTCAAAGATTGATATAAAAATCTTGAAAAACATTTTCCTTGAAGAAAGATGTAGTGTTCAATGCATTATTAGTTCCAAAAGTGGAGGATTCATAATTTAAACAATGATTAAATTTTTTTATTCAATCAATCAAATCCTTAGGATTATGTTGTATAAATTTATTAACCAAAATATTTATTCATAATTTGTTGGTGGTCTCTGATTGGCATTGCAGTGGCTCGTAGGTGCATTTGTAGCTTCCAATACAAGATACTGCATGAGGTTTAGGGATGACGCGCCTGCAGATTATCACCTGGTTTGGATAGTTGGCCATTAGGGTAGGAGACATGGCCATTTTGAACATAGATCTTATTTGCCATAAAAAATGAACCCACAGAAAAATGGAATCATCCTAACTCAATGTGTAGTGGTTCATTCTTAATAAGACCTATGTTTTTTCACTAGTTATTATTATAGAAAATAATATTTCAAATAAAAAGAATAAAAATATGAGAAAAACTATATTTGTCACATTAAATAAAAATATAGTAAAGGATCAAACTTAAAAGAATAAATATAAACATAAATATTATTTTTTAAACATACTTAAATAATAGAGATAACTTACTAGCTTAGTCATTATTGTTTCACTTCTAGTTTGATTAATGAAATTCTCATTAGAAACTTTTAAAACATAAATAAAAATAGTTAAAATTAAAAACAGTAAAAAAAATATGGAAAAGTATAATTATCACAATTACAATGAAAATTTAAAAAATCTTGGCATAGGGTCTTGAATCGATTGACTAAAGCATTTTTTTATAGAAAAAAGTCATGAGCTTCAGTTTCTCCCTAATTGGCTAAAGCATCCTCTTGTAGGCAAGAAGTCACAGGCCTAGTCTCCCTAGTTCCCATATGAGAGAAACTTAAAAAATAAAATCAAACTTAAAAAATAAGAATTATGAGAAAAAAAAAATATAATTATCACAATGAAAAGTGAAACTTTTCATTTATATTGATTAAATTTTAAATAAATAAAATAAAATTTTAATATAAATATTTTCACCACTATTCAAATATAAAAAGAAGCTTTCAAATTTCAAGAAAGTATAAAAATTTATATATTTTTTTGAAAATTAATCAAATAGAAAATATAAGTCACGAGTTATTATACCTATTCAATTCATTTATATTTTGATATATCCTATTCTCCTTAGCCTTGTCAAAAAGAAAAGAAACAAAAAATTCCAAACTAAAAATAATAATATTATTAGAAAAATATAATTATCACACAAAAATATAGTGAATCTTTCAATTTAGACTAAATAAATTTAAAATTAAATATTAAAAGCTATCAAAGCTTAATAGAATATTTGTATTGGCTCAAAGAAAATTCACCACCAATAATTTATTAGAGGAAAATTCAATGCAATTCATGGTAATGAATTTTCTGTGAGGTGAATTTCTCATGGTGGTGAATTTTCTTATGTGAATTATTGACGGTGAATTGTTGGAGGTGAATTTTAATGGTATCTGGATTCATATATAGATCTACCATTTTCTCTCTCACCACTATTGAAAATAAATAAATTATAAGACAAAATATAATTATTTAAAAAGAAAACCTCAATAGAATAAAAATATCTAAATGTATAATTTACAAGAAGAGTCTTCAAGAGAAACATCTATATCTAGACAATCCATCAATTGAATTGGAAGCTTAGATGGGTACCTAGATTTTAACTTTACCTCCATCTTAAAATAGCTTGCCAATTTTGTCAAACTCTTCTATTGTACCCATGTTTCCTTAAGTAGGCTCCTTGAATGATTCTAATGTTGATTCATCCACCCTCCCAATTTTTGACATTGAAGGAATCGTTTAGTCTCCTTAACCATCTACCTACAAATATCATAAAGTTGATGAAGAATATTATTAATTTTACATATAATGCATGATTTATGTGTAGAATCAAGTAAAATCAACATAGAAGGCATGAATCAATAGTATCAACCACAAAATACATAAAACTCAAAACCCTAAATACCTTAATCCAAAAATGAAGCATAAATGAACATAGAAATATAAACAATAATAAAGACAACATAGAAACATAAATAATAATAAAGCAATATTACCATAATTCATATGTCGTGGTTGAATCACCTTCATTTCTCTTCTCCATTTTGTCTACTAATAGTGACAAAAAAATATCAAAGATAGTGGTTGTCTAGGGTTTGAAATGAAAGGGATATGTCTCT
>VDFB02369779.1:0-22091 GCA_007258455.2 Sequoia sempervirens | reverse complement strand
TGAGGACAAAAAGGAAGTATGTGGCACTGCTAGAGTGTTTTTGGTAGATGGAAGAAAGTTTTTGGATGGATTGAGGCATGAAAATATGTGTTTTCCATTGATTCCAAAGAAGGGTGGTAGACCAAAGGAAAACAAGGATGTTGATCCACCGTAGACATAAGTAGCAGAACTATTGATAGAGTATGGAGACATCATATTAGAAAATATACTAGATGGATTGCCACCAATCTGAAGCATCAGTCATCATATAGATCTAATATTAGGAGAAATTTTGTCTACTAAAGCAACACATAAGATGACAGTTGTAGAGAATGCATAATTAATCTAATAGATACAAGAGTTGTTGAAGAAGGGATTGATAAGAGAAAGCTCAAACCCATGTGTGGTACCTGCTGTATTGGAACCAAAGAAAGATGGAGAATGAAGGATGTGTACAGACTCAAGAGAAATCAATAGGATCACAATCAAGCATAGATTCTCGTTGCCAAGGATGGATGGAATTATGGACTGTTTAAGTGGAGAAACGTATTTCACATAGATTGACCTAAAGAGTAGATATCATCATATCAAAATTAGAGGAGATGAATGGAAGATTGCATTCAATACTAATGATGAATTATATGAGTGGTTAGTGATGCCTTTTGGATTGACCAATGCACCTAGCACTTTCATGAGGCTGATGAATGAGGTATTGAAGAAATCCTTGGGTAAGTTTGTTATTGTCTACTTGGATGATATTCTAACTTTTATTAAGACTAGAGAAGAGCATTTGTGGCACATTAGACAAGTATTTCAAAGATTGAGAGAGGAGAAGTTGTTGATTAATATCAAGAAGTGTAGCTTTATGAAGATAGAGTTGGTGCATTTAGGATTTGTCATTTTTTTTGGAGGATTGAAGATGGACCCTAAGAAGGTTAGAGAAATTGTTGAGTGGCCTACACTGATAAACATTGGAGAGGTAAGATCATTCCATGGATTGGATAGTTTTTATAGGAATTTTATCAGAAGCTTTAGTAGTGTTGCACACCTATGACTAAAATAATGAGAGGATATAGGAAAGAATTTAAGTGGACATATGGAGCACAAAGAAGTTTTGAATTGTTGAAGAAAAAGGTGATAGAGCAACCAGTGTTAACATTGCCTAATTTTGTCAAAGTATTTCAAATTGATTGTGATACAAGTGGGAATGCAATAGGAGTAGTGTTGAGTCAAGAATGAAGACCTATAGCTTATTTCGATGAGAAGTTGAATGATATCTAAAGAAGATATTTAGTTTATGATTAGGAATTATATGCCATAATTTAAGCCTTGAAGAAGTGGATATGCTATTTGTTGCCTAAGGAGTTTGTGTTGTATACTAATCATCAAGCTTTGCAGTATCTGAATAGTTAGGGTAAGTTGAACCATAAACATATGAGATGGGTTAAATTCTTGCAGAGTTATACATTTGTGTTGAAGCATAGGAGTGGCAAGTCGAACAAAGTTGCAAATACATTGAGCAAGAGGAGGAATTTGCTGAAAGAGATGAGGATAAAAAATTTGGGTTTTGAGGAACTGAAGCACATGTATGAGGATGATCCAAATTTTGTTGAAGCATGGAGAGAATGTAAAGAACCAATAGTGACAAACCAAAGCCAATGGTTGGATTATTTCATTTAGGCAAATATATTGTTCAAGGGAAATCAGTTGTGCATTTCAAGTTCAATGAGGGATAATCTGATCAAGGAGAAGCATAGTGGAGGATTAGTAGGACATTTTGGAGTTGACAAGACAATAGCTTTTGTGAGTGAAGACTATTTTTGGTTGCAGATATATAAGGATGTCTGGAAGTATGTTTAGAGTTACAAAATTTGTTGAGTAGAAAAAGGGAGTAGTCAGAATATTGGATTGTATAAAACCTTTAACAGTACTGGAGAGACCTTGGGAAGATAAAAGCTTGGATTTCATATTGGGATTACCAAGAACATAGAGAGGATATGATTCTATAATGGTAGTAGTGGACAATTTTTCTAAGATGACACATTTCATTCCTTGCAAAAAGACTAAGGATGTTGTGCATGTTGTTAACTTATTTTTCAAGGAGATTGTGAGATTGCATGGATTACCTAAGAGTATAGTTTCAGATAGGGACCAAAAGTTCATTGGATACTTTTGGAGGACATTGTGGAAGAAGATGAAGACATATATGAAGTTTAGTTCAACATATCATCCACAAATAGATGGACAAAAAGAATTTTGGGTAACTTGTTAAGATGTTTGGTTGGAGATAAGGTAGGAAATTGGGATATAGTTCCATCGCAAGCAGGTTTTACATAGAATAATTCAATAAATCGGAGTACAAGAAAAACACCATTTGAGATTATGACAGGAATACATCCCAGAGGAGTTGCAAATGTAAAAGACATTAGTGTGGAGGATAAGAGAAGTGTAGAAGCATAAGAGTTTGCATGATTCATGGAAACATTGCATAGTCAAGTCTAAAAACACTTGGAGGACATGAACAATAAGTACAAGGATAAGGCATGTGAGAAAAGGAGACATAAGGAATTTGTTGTTGGATATTAAGTTATGGTATATCTCTGGAAGGAAAGGTTTCCAATAGGAACATACAATAAGCTGAAGATGAGGAAGATTGGACCATGTAAGATTCTCAAGAAGTTTGATTTTAAAAATGCATACAAAGTGGGGTTACAAGAGACACTTGGTATATCACCTATTTTCAATGTTGTAGATATCTATAATTACCATGAAGGATAGTAAAGTGACAATAGCACCAAATTTTATTTGAAGGACCCATTACCACATAAACCATCAAAGGATATTAAGTAGATCTTGGATACCAGAACTAGAAGGAGCACTAGGAACAAATAGTACAAGGAATATTTAGTAAAGTGGAAAGGCAGACTGGTGGAGGATTCATCATGGATTTCTCAGGCTAGGGTGGACCACTTTGGTTTACTCTAGCCCCTAGAAAGTGAGGGATTCACTTTTCTTCCAACCTCGGGTGTCTGATGTAGGATCATCCCTAGCCATAAAGCAATCATGTATCAACCAAAAACATTTATTTTCTTGCATTTCAGTTTGTAGCAATTTCGGTAATTCATTATGCATTTCACCACATTGCCATTTCTTAGCTCGCAGAGTAGGATATATCATATACATGAGGCCATCTACATCATATCCATATATTCATGAACTTTGCATTTGTTTTTCAGAAAGTTGTCACTCTCATAATTTCACTATTAATTCATAGACAGAGCATTTGGGGTTGACCTAGTCCATAATTCATTGTGTGGACCTATCTTGGAGCATGTGGAGCTTAATGGAACACCATATAAGTATTTTAGGTCCAAGGGGATATTTCTTGGAGATCCACAATAAATTTCATTTCACAAAGGATTATCTTTCATGTTTTAAGGCTGACCTACACACTTGATGATTCATTGGGATTATGAACCCTAGAGGCTGATGTAGACTATTGTTGGAGCTAGAGAATCATATGTAAGCATTTGTAATTCATAGGAAAGTAGTGGGATTTAGAGATTAGATTTAGGATTAGAATTCAAATATTTTAGACATTCAAATCTAGTTGTCGAATAAGGCCTTTGCACCAATTGTAATGTTATAACGCCCTTGTGGCAAGCCTATGAGTCCTAGTTATTGCGCATATGAGGCATGTAAGACTGTAAGTGGTTGAATCAATAAAAATATTTGTTTACTAAGTATTTATTGTGTTGTTTTCCGTTGTGTTGACTCTAAGCTACATAGTTGGACAATTCTATTTAGACCCTCCATTTGTGACTGCACTAGGCTATTTTGGGTTTTGAACATTTCTAAATGCTTTGAGTTTTATAGATGTTTGACCAAGAGAACAAGACCTAAGGGGGGAAAGACTTGTTCCTCAAGGGATCATTGGAGATGGCCTTACCCATGCAACTAAGTAGAGGCTTCGTAGTTCAATTATTGGATTGGGATACTAGCATATGATGGCTAATAACATTTTGTTTTTGATGTTTTTGACCTTTTTATGGAGTTTTGAACTTATTTGGATGTTTTTGAATTTTGAGAATGTTTTGAATGTTTTTGGATTTTGACATGTTTTTGATGTTTTTAAATTTTGACATGTATTTGAATGTTTTTGGATTTTCTAAATGATACCTAGATCATGATGTTGATATCGCGTTGTTAGATATTGGACATGGATTGAGATTTATTCAAAAGCAAGATGCAAGCCTACCCCCAATGTCTAACAATGCTTGATATTTCATGAGCGGATACATAGATCAAGATAATGAATGGATAATCATGTGAAGGATGCAACATATCTTCTTACGATAGAATCATAAAGATCGTGCTTGGATATAGGCTATGGGACTTCATGGGATAAAATAGGATCACTGATAAAGACCATGTCAAGATTCTTCCCCAAGCAAGGTTGAAGTGTACATCAAACCTTTGTCAAGATCAAGATAATTTGGAAAATTTGGATGAATATGGAGTGGATGGATAAGATGGATGTAATGCTAGATTTATTATGCTAGATTTGGATGAGATGCTTCCATTTGAAATGGGTCACGTAGATGCTCGATTCTACACATGACACCTTTTTTCCAGGTTTTCATCATGGTACTTTACCAAAGCACCACTCAATTGGTTTTCACTAGGGGAGATTTTTTTTTTATTTACTATTTTCTTGATTTTTATTTTAATTTTTTGAAGGTATAGGTGCTTGTATGTAACCGCTGAATGTTCTTGTCTTCCTTACCGATACCAGAGTTAACCTTATCTAGATGTGCACATCATGATAGTGATGAGGTAAAAATAACCTCATTATAATAACATAATAAAGGCCTATTCCATATATGCAAAATTCCTATCATCTGCCAATTAATTAAACTTTAGGAGAAATAATTGCTTGTCTTGTAAGGAGAAATTATACAAACTTTATTTCTTGTGATTTATTGAAGTATTTTTCCAATTCAAATTTAATGGTTTGTTTTAAGTATTTTGTAGGATAATAATCGGTCATCGAGTTGTAGTTAGAAGCATTCAGCTAGCACGTGCTCTAGAACAGGTTGAAGGTGTGCTCTGGGAACATGCTCCAGAACTTTAGGATGATGGACCAAAGATATAGTTACTTTTAAGTCTCAATTTATGTTATGTTTTTAAGTCAAAAACTTCATGGCTTGACTTGAGCCTCTTTCATACTTATGTAATGGATTTTAAAGACATAAAAGTTGTTTGTAAATCTATTATATACTTTTTCAATGGTTATTCGTACCATCTAAAATATAGGATTTAGTTAGAAGTTTTCTATAAAAGATGTAATCTCCATAAGAAAAAGATAACACGCAAAATAGTAATGTTATGCTGTCAACTTGTTTTATGAGTTTATGAATAAAGAGATTATTATGTAAAAACTTCTGAGTTGTGAGTTATGGATGAAAACTATGCTTAATAAAAGAGTTTCTGAATTAGTTGTGTATGTGATCTAAGAATGAATGTAATAACCCGCGAGCTTTCCACTCAAGGGAAGATAGCTTAAACAAATAAGTGCTTTTCTTTATGTTACTTTTACTGCATGAACAATCATTTTGTAGGGAATTATTGGGTTTATCATTATGGTGTCTAAAGTTCTGAAGTACTTGTTGTCTTTCGATTCCTTAGTTTCTTGTTGTTAACTGGTAGAATCTTTACTGTTAAAGAAGATGTTTCATGGATTGTTTACAAGTTTTTTCTGCTTCCGTAGTTTACCAGCTCTTTAATTTAATCATTTCTATACTTTCTAATTTAGTTATCACACTTTATAAGTTAGTTTTTTTTTAGTTTAAATATTTCCAATTTTCTTTAGCATAAACTACTTTATAGCTTAATAGTTAGACAACCTTAGGTTAGAATTAACATTAGCTACTCTAAAAAGTTGGAAAATCTAAGGGAGATAGTCAAGTCTTCTTCTATTGCAAACTTCCTTGAACACTACCCGACCGACATATTGAATTTTATCTTCTAAAGTAATGGGACTTAATGACAACCTATCACTTTTTGGCACCATTGTCGGGGACTCGAGCTTCCTTGCTTGAGTGTTAATAGAAGATGCCCCGAATACCTCTTTTTAGGCCAAAATACCATCTTTGGCTTCCTTTTCTGCATGGTTAGGAAAAGAGGCCCTCATGGACGATTTATACCAAAGACCCCCCCAAAATACATTCCAATCATACATAGGGAGGCCCAAGGCTCAAAAGACCACTCAGTTGACGAACTACTTGAGCCTAACCCACTAGAGGCTTTCCACTATTTTCTTGAAGATCATCTATTAGCACAACTTGTTGTCGAGGAAATTATCCTTAACGAACACATTCCTTTGAATATCATGGGAGATCATAGGGCTGAAGCTAACCGTAATGATGCCAACCATAATAAATTTGATCCTCCACCACCTCGAACATTCACTTATCCTATTACTTTGTATGTAGATGATGATACTATGATGAAAAACATCTCTCCAGCTTTCCTTCCAACCTTTTGTGGCTTGTCCTCAGAAGACCCAAACCAATTTCTTTTTGAATTCAAGGTCCTTTGTCAAACCTACGACTATAAAAATGATAACCATAAACTGAAGTTGTTTCATTCTACCTTGAAGGATTCGGCCATGCGTTGGTTTATGGGACTAGGTGCTAGGAGTATTACATCTTGGGAGGAAATGGAGAATGTTTTCTTGCAAAACTATCATAGTTATTGTAGGGTGAGTGATTGTAAGGAGGAGTTGTTTAAACTTAGGCAAAACGAGGATGAGATTCTAGAGGACTATCTATAGAGGCTTCTTTTCTTATCTAAACGATGTGGAGAAATGGTTATTAGTGTTTAGATTCTCAAGACTATATTTCTTAAGGGACTCGATGAGGATGCAAGAAGAAGTCTTGATCTGATGGGAAAAGGTGATGTGTCTCAGTTAGCCCTTGAAGACATATGTGATTTATGTCAGAATTTCTCACATACTCGAGGAGGAATCCGTAGAACTAATCTTTTCAGAGGGAATAACAAAATAGGCAAGCTCCCAGAAGAAATAGCAAATCTCAAAACAAACATACTTGTTCAATTGAACACTACGTTGGACGACATACAAGCAAAGACACGTAACCTTGAGACTTTGTCAATCTATTGTCCTAGGTGTTGAAACAAACATCTTTTACGTGAGTGTCCTTTAGACAAGGTCAATTTTTGTCAACTTTGGAGAAAAACCATCCTACCAACCAGTGTGAGCTTCTTATTGATCTTAAGAATACTAAGAAAAAAATTTCTTAGGCTAAAGAAGAAATAAATGTGCTAAACCAACATCAAGGAGGTAACTTCTCTTATGGGCAGAATTCCAATCCTGCATGGAGACCACAAAACAATTGGGCTAGTAATCAATGGAATCCATCTTGGAATCATCCCCCACCTCCACAACCTTATTGGGGAACTCCTTATTGGGGACCCCCAGAATGGGAAAATCAATCATGGGGAACTCAACAGTGGACAAACCAATCTCAACCACAATGGTACCCACAACATACTGCTCCCCAATGGAATCAAGGAAATAATCAATTTTATACTGGTCCTCGAAGGAATCAACAACAAAATATGCTACCACCACCTCAGAATCCTCCTCAAAATGAGCAGATAAATCAACCTTCGCTCCTAGTGCAACCACTTCCCAATCCTAAGAACAATCGACAAAATACTCCAGTATATACTACTGAACAAGATAATGTCACCAGACTTAATGCAATTCATTGTGGAAATGTTCAGTTACACTTGGCAGAACACTTCAATCACCCACCATCGAAGAAATTGTGGATGAACCTATTCCTAAAAATCCTGAGAAGGATACTCCGCCCAACCACACCGCTCCCGCAAACAATATTGTGCCTCCTTCAACAACAAGAGCTGCTGACTTACCTTGGGAGGAGGAGGGTTAGTCTTTGACTAAACTTAGAAAGGATACCCCTCCAAAAGAGAAAAATCAAACACCCTTTTCGGAGCATCTGAAAGATACTTTGGAAATGTCTTTGACCTCTAAAATTGTATTAATTCAGGAAATCAAACAATTGCAAATAGAGGTTCCTTTTTTGCAGGCAATAAAGGAAATTCCTAAGTTGAATTAGTTGATCAAACAACTGTACATTAAAACTTTGGGAAGGAAACCAAAGAAAATAAATACTGTGCACATCGATAGCTATTTAGTTGACTTTTTGTCTGGAAAGATTGTCGCTCCAAAATATGATGATCCTGGTAGTCCACTGATAACTGTCACAATTAATGAGGTAGCAATACCTAATGCATTAGTGGATTTAGGAGCACTATTAACGTGATGACTGTAGATGTGATGGAAAAATCAAGTCTTATTGATTTATGTCCCACAACTATAGTCTTACAGATGGCAAATCAGTCTATAGCCATTCCAAAGGGTGTTATTAAAAATGTTCTTGTCAAAGTTGATGGATGGGAATATCCAGTTGAATTCTAGATAATCCAATCGCTTACACCCAAAGATAGCTATCCAATAATTCTCTGAAGACCATGGTTGGCTACTGTCGTAGCTAAAATTGATTGTCGAGGAGGGATGACCATTTCACATGGTCCAAATAGTAAACGTTTATTCTTATATCCTCCTATTAAACCCATTGAACATAATAAATTCTAGGTTGATGAACCAGAAGAATCTAATGGTCAAGACAGTTTGGCCTCATTAGCCATGGTAGTGATTAAACAACATGGAGAGGAATTAGAGGATGAGTTAGTAAACGAAGTTGCACATCTTGCTATAGGCTCGAGTGAGGAGGAAATAGTGGATGCGCCAATTTTTTTGGGACAACTGATTGATATAAGTGGGATGGAACAAAATTATGCTACCATGGGAATGCCTTGTCCTTTGGCCAATATGATTCCCAGAATGAGCCATTTCTTTGAGAATATTACAAGATTTTATCGACTTATACCTCATAGTTTTCCTCTCAACACCTTGTTACGACTGATAGATATTGTCACTTCGGCCCATTTAGGAACAAAATCAATTATGTTGCTACCAGGAAAAACCTTGAATGTCAATAGTTGGCTGACAAAAATACAAGAGGATAAATTATTTAATGTGTTGGTAAAAAGGTTTGAAGATTTTTCTTGGGACTATACAGACATGAGGGGAATCTACCTGAGTGTTTGTACACATCACATTTACACTGATCCTAACATAAGACCTATACGTCAGCCACAAAGGAGACTCAATCCTACGTTAAAGGATCTTGTCAAAATTAAAATTGAGAAAATCCTCCATGCAGGATTTATTTATCCTATCTCCAATAGTAAGTGGGTGTCACCTATGGTTGTTGTACCAAAGAAAAATGGGAAGTGGAGAATTTGTGTAGATTATAGAGAACTCAATAAAGCCACTTTTCGAGATGATTTCCCCTTACCATTTGTTGACCAGGTTTTGGACAACTTGGATGGGAGGAGATATTTCTCCTTTTTAGATGGATTTAGTGGTTACAACCAAATTTAGGTAGCACCAGAAGACCAAGGTAAGACAATGTTTACTTGTCCATGGGGCACATTTGCATACCGAGTTCTTCCCTTTGGACTTTGTAATGCTCTTGCGACTTTCCAGAGAGCTATTTTGGCTATATTTGCTACACTTGTTAATTACTGTGTAGAGGTCTATATGGATGATTTCACAGTCTATGGGTCAACCTATGATGAAGCCCTTCAAAAACTGGACAGGGTTTCAGAAGTTTGCAATGATAACTGACTATCCCTTAGCCATGAGAAGTGTTTAATAATGGTGGAACAAGGAATAGTCTTGGGTCATCATATTTCCTCTGAAGGAATAAAGGTTGATCCCAAGAAAATAGAAGTCATTCAACAATTGACCATTCCTCAAATGCAAACAGATGTTCGAAGTTTTCTTGGGCATGCTGGATACTATAGAAGGTTCATAGAAAGCTTCAGTAAGATAGCAACCCCTATGTTTTATCTTCTCCAAAAATATTTGGAGTTTAATTAGACATCTGAGTGTCAAAAATCATTTGAAATGATAAAGGATAAGCTTGTCTCTGCTCCCATATTGTGTGGGCCAAATTGGAGTCTTCCCTTTCACATTTATGTCGATGCTTCAGATGATGCAATTGGTGCAATATTGGGGCAAGAAGATGATGATGGGGGTAAATATGCCATATATTTCATTAGTAAAAACTTGACATCTACTGAGAGGAACTACACGATGACAAAAACAAAATTCTTGGCCATGGTTCATGCCATTAAAATTTTTCACCATTATATTACATGATATAAAGTTATAGTCTATACAAATCACTCAGCTGTAAAATATTTAATGAATAAACCTATAGTGAATGGTCAAATAATGAGATGGTTACTACTCCTTTAGGATTTCAATTTGACAATACTTGACAAGCCAGGGAGATTTAATGAGGCTGCAAACTTTTTGTCTCGAATCAAACAAGAAAAGGGTGACCATGCACATGTGCAAGATGAGTTTCTAGATGAAAATCTATTTGCCATCTCTACAAAGACCCCTTGGTTCATTAATATTTCCAACTATTTAGCCGCCTCTGAAGTACCCCTTGGGTTTACATCAAAACAAAGGAAGCAAATTATTCGAGAGAGTGCACCATTTAAATAGATTAATGGGATTTTATTCTGTTGTGGACCCGGTATGGTTTTGAGAAGATGTGTCAGGGCCGATGAAACTTATAGTATCTTGAGGGCCTGTCACGATAATCCTTCTAGGGGTCATTACTCTGCAAAAAGAACTTCTCATAAAATTTTAGGCATTGGATATTATTGGCCTTCAATGCATAAAGATGTTAAAAACTATGTTTGTCGTTGTGATGAATGTCAAAGGGTGAGAAGACCAACTACTTCTACTAAAATTCCTTTGCAGCCTTAGGTAGCCCTTGAACCATTCAAAAAATGGGTGATCCGGGACATTTTTCGCTGAAAATTGAAGTGTCTTCATTTTTCTCCAAAATCTACACCATCAGAAAGAGCTCAGTGTCCTGTTCCAACGCAACTCGAACGGAGCGAAAAGGAGTCCGCTTTGCACGAAGTATGGCCAGTCAAACCTTCACAAACCAGATCGGGTGTCCGTGAAGCAGAAAAATGGCCGCCAAAAATCAATGAAACTGGCGCCAATGCGAAGAGCTCGCCGAGATGATTCCGGACGGTGTTCGTTTTGTCGAAATCCGACATCGGACGCGAGAGTTATCAGCGGTCAACGCTCCTGGTTGACTTGGTGACCGGAAGGTGAATGATGACGTCAGCGTCCGTACAAGATGACGTCAGCAGTCCGTACAAATCTGAAGTGGACCAACCAGATGTTGACACGTGTCAAGTCCGTACAGGTGACGTGGCATGTGAGTCAGATGGTACGGACCTATCGGCGGCAGACACGTGGCATCCGTACACAGTCAGCATCGACGTGGCAGTCTAGTCACACAGTCCAGTCATCATCCGAGTCAGCAGTTTCGGCGAGTAATGGCATGACACGTGGGCGGTGAGTCAGCAGCGTCGACGAATAGCACATTGACACGTGGCAACCTCGTCAGCGCGTAGTTGGCAGACACGCCGGCTCCAAGCGGCATAGTCAGTGGATGAGTCATTAGACACGTCGGGTATTGAGTCAGCTCTGTCAGCAAATGAGATTCTGCCACGTGGCAGTTGGCTGGTGCGACGTGGCTGCGTTGCGTTCCCCCGTCGGCGTCTGTTGGATTGTTTGTTTAGTTTTAACAAAAAGATTGTATGAAAAAATTCGGCTGCAAAGATTGGAACCCGCGACCGCTCACCTCCGAAAATTCCGCCAGACCGTTATACCACATAGCTGACGCCTAAACATAGATGGGAGCGATTTAATTTTGTTATAAGACAGTGGAAATTTGGCTATAAAAAGCCAGCGGCCGGGGTTGAACCCCCGACCGCCGGCCAAGTAAAATATATAACCACCGATAAGCCACGCAATGGCTTAGGTATATAATTAGCATCGGTTGTTTTTGTCCAATGTTTTTAAACCGAATGCTATTAAATAAGAACAAACTCCTCCCAAATTTAAAATTAAAACAAACAAATATCCTTTTTAAAGGATATAATCAAACCACCAAAACAATAAGCCCGATAATGATTTATAACAAGGGGCTTAGATTGATTAAATTGATTTATTTTGATTTTTCTAAAGGAGATTATTAAAGATATTATGTAAAGGGGGGATATTTTTAATGATTTTTATGTAAAAAGGGAAGATTTGAAGATTTTTGGAGAGATAAGGAAATATTTTGTAAATCAATTGGTTAGTAACCAAATTGAGAAAATTCTTTGTATAAAAGGGGGGCTTGAGGTAAGTGTTGGAATGAAGTTTTTTTTTCAGGTGATGAAGTCCTAATGCTGAGGCGTCAAAGAGAGGTCTTGTTGGAGAATTCTTTCAGATCATTCTTGCATATCAGAGCGTCGTTACGCTGCCGAATTGCTTGAGAATGGTGGTGCTTTTGTAATCGATTTTGGAGTTAATCGGATCGGTCTCTCTATTGGAGTGGACCCGGAGACGTAGTCACATTCTGTGACGAACTCCGTTATCAAGCGTTGTTTGCACTTCTCTTCTTCTCTCTCTTTCTGTTTCTCATTTCCTTCATTTCTGTTATAATCACCTTGTTAATTTTTTCATTCTATTATTTCCTTAAGTTAATTTCATTTTAATTAACTTGAAATAATCATTGTAAAAGCATTGTAAAAGTTTAAACATTTAAACTGCAATCTAGTCTAGATCCTATACGCATCAATGGGGGTTAGATTTTATTGGCCCCATAGATCCTTCCTCTCAAGGGAAATAATACATATTAGTTTGCACCGATTATCTAACAAAATGGGAAAAATTTCAAGCCTTATGAGTTGCCAGAGAAGAGCAAGTCGCTGAATTTCTCTATAATAAAATATTTCTTAGATTTGGAGCCCCCCAAACCATCGTTATAGATCAAGGACCCCAATTCATGTCCAAAGTTCTCCTGGAATTTACGAACCATTTTCAAGTGAGTCATAAGAAGTCATCCCCTTATCACCCTCAAGCAAACGGTCAAGTAGAGGTGACTAATAGAGAGTTGGAAAACATATTGACAAAAACGGTCTCTTCTGGAAGAAGGATTGGGCCAGGAAATTGCCTGAAGCCGTCTGGAAGTACAACACAACATGGAAATCCACAACTAGATTTAGCCCTTATGAGCTTGTTTTTGGGAAGAAACCTCTTCTCCCCATTGAGTTTGAAATCCAAAGCCTACATACAACTATGGAGTTGGGTCTAGATCTGAAACAAGCTCAAATAGAATGAGTTTTACAGTTAAGTGAGTTGGATGGGCTTCATTTAGATGTTGTCCATCAAACTGAATTGGTTCAACATCAACAAAAAGTTTGGCATGACAAACAAATTAAAGAGAGAGAGTTCCATAATAGTGACTGGGCCTTGGGCCTTACTATTCAATTCTAGATATAAAGACCATAAAGGAAAACTCAGGACTCATTGGTTGGGGCCATATGAAATTTTTGAAGTCTTCTCGAATGGCATAGTTTAGCTGAAACCCATTGATGGTGATTCACGAACTCTCTTAGTTAATGGTCATCACCTACATATCTACCATAAGCCTGTTAGCAAAGAAGAATTTACAAAATTGGTAGAAATGCAGGGAGAGATCCAATGCATTGAATCTACCAAGGCAGAGTTCATCTGACCCAATAAATAAATTATGTAAAAAAAAAAATCATCAAAAGTTGTAATAAAAAGACATGTGTACCAATTTACTTTCAAAGCATTTTTTATTAATTCTTATTTTCGGACTTAACTACATGCGTTTTCATTTTGTAGGACTTCTCATGAAGGAATAAACAACTTCTGGAGCATCTTTCTACGATGCTTTGGAACTTGTTGGTCCAGATGCCCAGTAATTCAGAACTTGATGGTCTAAACTCCTGATGCTCCAAAACTTGTACCTCAGCCCACTACATCAAAAGGTCATTCCTTTAGAATGATATAAAGCTCCTAAAGTTTGAGTTCATTTGTTTTCGCCATATTTCTTCTTTTTGACTGCATCTTTCGACGATGCTCCAGAACCTTCATTCGGTTGTTGCTCCGATTGCATCTTTCGATGATGCTCCCGAACCTTCATTTAGTTGCTTCTCTGACTGCATCTTTCGACAATGCTCTGGAACCTTCATTCGGTTGCTGCTTCGGCTGCATCTTTCGACGATGCTCTAGAACTTTCATTTGCTTACTGTTTCAACTGCATCTTTCGGTGATGCTCCGAAACTTATCCACCTTCTTTGTTTCAAATGCATGCCTTTCGCGTGATCCAAAACTTGCTAGTTTCAAGTGCGTACTCCTTTGTGTGCTTCAAAACTTATCCATTTTTTTATTCCGCCACCTCTTTCCATAAAATTTCAATTTTCTTCGATTCTTTGATTATCATACATCGATACACACACCTTCTTTCTTTTTAAAAGTTTGTCTTCATTATAGATAAAAGCCGCCATGACAGCCTGTCTTCATTAATGACTCTGTCATTCGCAAGCTTCCTCACTCATGTCATAATAACTAAACCGTTACCTCAGCCAATACCATTTCATCATCCTGTGAAATTGGTAAAGGTACGACATCTTCAAGCGATCATAGAATGTAAGTAAGTACAAATTTTTTCTTTAAGTAAGTAATTATTTTTGAATAAGGTGTAATTAATTGGCATGAGTTTCCCTTCCTAATTTAGTAACTTGAGCCACTCGACAATTAATTGCTAAGTATGACACTCTTTTCACGACCCTCCATGCAAATTGGCATCATTACACTGTAAGATCCAAGCAAAGATAAATAAATAATCACAGTTTGATTATATTTTTAAAAATAACTATGCACAAGCTTCTTGCACTATTGAATTTTCAGCAGGGTGATAGATAAGAGACAGAAAATGGGGGTACAAAGAAGAAATCTAAGCTGGCTTCTGTAGAAAAATTATTGGGGTTAAGCAACATTTCCAATTTGTTTGAGGAAGTGGGTTGGTTGGATTTCATCAAAAAGTTTGAGGGATACAATGAAAAGTTGGTGAATGCATTTACAGAGAATTACTCCAATGGTCAGGTGACACTTCATGGAAAGCGCTTTAAGGTGAGTCCAAAAATCATCTCTCGTCTCTTAGGGTTGGATAATTCCAGCATTAAAATATAAAAAACAACTCAAATTACATATAAAAAAATATCAAAATTATTCCTTAGATAGGGGGACCCTTAGCCCATGATAGTCATCAATACTATAGGACAAAATAAAGGGTTTCAATGAACTTCCATATTAGAACCTTGGGGCACTATGGTTGCATGGATTATCAAATATTTCACTTGTGAAGGACAACTCTCTACTGTGGTAGGACCTGCATTTCGCATGTTAATACATTTATGACATGGGAAAGAAAACCCTGCCCTTAGGGTTAATTTGCCTCACTTTTTGAGTGATTCTGTTAATTCTTCAATAGAAAGATATAAGATTAGTTCAGGGCCATTAAAACATCATGGGTTAATTCAATTAATTTTCAAATATCATTTTCGTAAGAAACCTGAGAGCAAGTGGGAAATTTTTTTGTGGAAGTTTGAAAAGCCTACGCTTAAAAGAAAATTAGAACCAAGGGAATCTTCTAAACAAGTCACTTCACCTTTCGAAGCAACTTCCCCTTAGGCCTCTAAGGCTCTTGAAGCCCAAATTTCCACAACCCTTGGTGAGGAAGTTCTAAAATCTGTAAATGAGGAATTTAAAATCCCAGACTAGTCAGTAGATGTTGAGATTATATATCCAAATGTAGACAGTAATCCCTTTAGGAAGAGGAAAAGAAGAACAATTCTTACTTATGAGAATGCTCCTCCTTTGAGGAGAAGCAAAATGTTATCCTTTGAGTCTATAGAAACCCCAATGTAGAGTATAGGAAGTGGATCAAAATCCAAAAAGCACCAAAAAAACTTGGAAACAGGTGAACAGATTCATCAGTCCCCATAAAAAGAAACCTCTATTGAAGAAATACATTCCCACCTAGTGTTCGAAGAAGAAGCCCTTGACCAAGAAATTTAGAAAGCAGAAAAGGTGCAATCTCCACCTTCCATGGAGGTTGAAGATAGTGCTTTAGGAAATTTGTCCCCTATTGTAAATAGAGTTGTTGAGATGGTTTAAAGTGAAAGTACTAATGCAGAGTTGGAAAAGCTAAGATTATAAATTGATGAGCTGAGAAGTCAGTTACACAAAAATAAGGAACATATGGAACTGTAACAAGAATAAATAATAGTACACACTACTATGATAAGTAAAAGAGATCAGGAAATAGAGGATTTGAAACTGCAGATATAAGAAAAAGATACATTCATTTGTAAATTGCAAATACAAATCCAGAATTATAATCAAGAAAATAGGATACACAGTGCTGATCTAGATAAAGAAATTCAAAGTTTAAAAAAGAATTTTATACTTATGTTTTCAGCTTTTGAAGAAGAAAAGAAAAGACAAAAAGAAGAATTGAATGCTTCTCTTAGTAGGATTTTGGAATTAGAACAAGATTTACAGGAAAGCACAAATAAACCAATGGTGGAATCAAAAGAAGTTCAGACCGAACCAACGGTAACTGAGTGGTTCCAAGTTTAAATTCCTCCACTGTTAATGAAATGGATGGAACGATGCTAGTTAATGCAAAGATTGAGAATTACAGGTTGAAAATGGAAATGGTGTTGTTAAAAGAATCATTTCATAAATCCTATAGAGGGAAGTAGGATGCATGCCAAATAGCATAATTTCTTTTATCTTGTAGAAGACCATCGAGATTGTATTCAATGTTTTTAAATGAACAATGGTTAAGATGAAAACTTCTAAGAATTGATAATTATCAACCTTATGAACCTGATGATAAAGAATTTGTTAAAATATTTGCAGAATCAACTCCTGAAGATTAGGATATCCTGTGTGAATTCTTTGTTCATGATCTTTTATTAGAAAAACATATTGATTTCTTCATTAACCTTTTTGTTGGAGAAGTGCAAATGAAGTCTTTGTTATCCACCATGCAGAATCAAATGCATTAGAAAGAGCACAACAGGGAATATGCCCAAGCAGAGAAAAACGCGGGTCTTCAAATGAGATCCCCCAATAGTAGACCCGCAGTTTAAAAAAAACCTTTTTAGCTCTTCTATTGGACGAGAAAATGAAAGAAAGATATGATGAAATCCTTCGATTCTGTTATAATCATTTCATGGATCAAGGGAAAAAATTGATTGGTAAAGCTTGGCACGCATGTGAAGAGAGATACACTCCATTACCAACATATCTAAAGAAAAGAGAGTTGATCTCCCCTCTTAACATCAGATGGTCCTTCAGAAGAGAAGATTCCTTGGCTAAAATCTTGAAAGATCTAAGAATAAAGTGGATAGGGATGAGGTATAGACCTCCCTTATTACTTTGTCCAACCCCTACTTTCAATGTTAATACAAATCAAGATGATAAAATCTCCAGTGAATGGCAAGGGGGAGTTGTTTTCATAGAGGCTTCCACCATGCACCTATAAATTTTGATGAAACAACAAGGGATCTGTATCATATTAGTGCCAAATATGAAGAATAGAACAGAAGATAGAGCCATAGTCAAGGGGCGGGAGGACCTGCCAGGAATTAGGGAGGGGAGGAAATGATGAGGTAAACATAACCTCATCATAATAACATAATAAAGGCCTATTCCATATATGCAAAATTCCTATCCTCTACTAATTAATTAAACTTTAGGAGAAATAATTGCTTGCCTTTTAAGGAGAAATTCTACAAACTTTATTTCTTATGATTTATTGAAGTATTTTGCCAATACAAATTTAATGGGTTGTTTTAAGTATTTTGTAGGATAATAATCGATCATCGAGTTGCAGTTAGAAGCATTCAGCTAGCATGTGCTCCAGAATAGGTTGAAGGCGTGAGCTGGAAACATGCTCCAGAACTTTAGGATGATGGACCGAAGATATAGTTGCTTTTAAGTCTCAATTTTTGTTATGTTTTTAAGTCAAAAACTTCATGGCTTGACTTGAGCCTCTTTAATACTTATGTAATGGATTTTAAAGACATAAAAGTTGTTTGTAAATCTGTTATAAACTTTTTCAATGGTTATCCATACCATCTGAAATGTAGGATTTAGTTAGAAGTTTTCTATAAAAGATGTAATCTACAGAAGCAAAAGATAACGTGCGAAATAATAATGTTATGCTGTCAACTTGTATTTTGAGTTTATGAATAAAGAGATTATTATGTAAAAACTTATGAGTTGTGAGTTATGGATGAAAATTATGCTCAATGAAAGAGTTTTTGAATCAGTTGTGTATGTGATATGAGAACAAACGTAATAACCCGCGCGCTGGCCACTCGAGGCAAGATAGCTTAAATAGATAAGTACTTTTCTTTATGTTAATTTTATTGTATGAACAATCATTTTGTATGGAATTATTAGGTTTATCATTGTGGTGTCTAAAGTTCTAAAGTACTTGTTTTCTTTCACTTCCGTAGTTTCTTGTTGTTAACTGTTAGAATCTTTACTGTTAAAGAAGATGTTTCATGGATTGTTTACAAGTTTTTCTGCTTCTGTAGTTTACTAGCTCTTTAATTTAATCATTTATGTACTTTCTAATTTAGTTATCATGCTTTCTAAGTTAGTTTTCCTATGCTTTTTAGTTTAAATATTTATAGTTTTCTTTAGGATAAACTGCTTTATAGCTTAATAGTTAGACGACCTTAGGTTAGAATTAACATTAGCTGCTCTAAAAAGTTAGAAAATCTAAGGGAGAGTCAAGTCTTCTATTGCAAACTTCCTTGAACACTACCCAGTCGACATATTGAATTTTATCTTCTAAAGTAATGGGACTTAACGACATCCTATCAGATAGAGTGCCCTTAGAGTCCTTACGATAAAGAGTTTTTATCAAGATATGGTCAATGTGAGAGTTGGTTATCATGGATGCCGAAGTGGATAGTGGAATACGATGAGGAATATGAGATGTAGATGGATTTATCAATAGTTTGGAGTCTATGATTCTCTAAACCTGGGATGATGAGCAATGAAAGGTGGATATGGAATTCCAAGTGGAATTAGGACCAACTTCTTGATATATTTCGTATGTCACTTTTGAAGATTTCTTTTGCATCAATGAACATCTTTGATGGATAAAGACCTTTTTTAGTTTTCCCAATAGTTTCTTTAACTAATGGAGTTTGATAGGGATTGTTTACTTTCTTTTGCTTTAGCTTCCATTTGAATTTTCTTTATCCATTTTTATTTTTTGATTCTTTTGCTTCGATGATTTTCTCTTTTCTTTGATATAGATCTTTCTCTTTGTGTCGTTCCCAATTACTGGGTAAAAAGATGCGAGGATGAAAAATAATGACATGACTGGTTGTAGTGTTGGTAGCAGTTTTATCATTAAGACTCTTCATGCTCCCCATGTTGATGTTTGCAGTAGGTAAAGCTTCCCTAAGTATTATGGAGGTATCACTAACATGTTAGGATTCCTTGATTGTCGAATAACCAATACCCTACTACTTAGGATTGTTGAATATTTGTATTGATTCTTAGATACCATGATTATGTAGGCCTAATCCTTTCCCCTAATACTACATCCACTAACAAACTGTCATTGAATATGATGTCTTAGAAACATGATGTTACTTCTTCTATGCTTAGCTGGGAATCCTCAAATGTTATGGTAGAAATGAATTTTGATTGTGATTCATAGTCAATGTAGGAGTCTTCATGATCCATGTCTGAAATTTTTTCATTACTTGATCAATTATGAGGATATCAAGAGTAAGAGACTCTTGTTTTGAAGGAAGATCATCTACGTGTCCATTAGAAAGAAGGATCTCATGGGTAGATGTAGGGATGTTTGATGTAGTAATATGATCATCCTTTGTGAAATCCTCGATGGATTGGAAGATATTCATTAAGTCATGATAGTATTTTAGGGAAGTGAGCTCTTCATCTTAGCTTATGTAAGAGCAACTGCCACTTACGAATTAGAAAATACTATGTAGATCATGATAATGCTTTGAAGATATGAGATCTTGATCCTAACTTGATTCAAAGCAACTTTCATTGTACTCGAGATTGTTTTCTTGACATGACCCTTGGGTGGATGGAGTAGCATGGATTATAGACTCTTCACTAGCCTTAATGGGTTTGGATAAGTTGATCAAGGTTTCTTGTCGCTTTGGAACTTCTTCAATGTGTTTGATCACGAAGTCATATGAGGGAATTATGTTGCAATTTGAGATGTATTTAATGCCATAATTTTGATATGAAATATTGCTAAACATTGGTGATTGATCTTGATTATGCACTAGGAAAGTGTCTTGATACATGTCTAATTCTTCATCCTATGACAAATGAGTAGTATGGATATGTTCTACAACATTATCATAGGTATGATTTACATTGTTAAAGCTTGGCATTTTTTGGAATCTTTAGATTTTCTATGATAAGGAATTGGATCTTTGTATTGTTAAAGCTTGGTGTTTTCTTGGAATCTTTGACATTTCTGTGATCAGGAATTTGATCAACATTGACTTCTCCTTGGTCAATAAGATCTTGAATGAGATATTTTAGCTTGATATAATTTTGTCTTTGATGACCCGTTGTTGATGGTATTGGCAAAAATCCTTGTCATTATAGCTTGATGGTTTTATTTTAGGTTCAAGATAATTGTAGTAATCAAGAAGTTCAATATGCTTTGATTGAATCAATTTCTTTAGCACTATTTTCGATAGGTTCCCCCAAGGGAGTGAATTATTTCCGAGGAGCATTGTTTTGTCTCAGTGGTGGTCCTCACGAAGCATTGGTATTTTGTACATTTTGTTGTGTAGGTGATTTTGATGGTGCTTTGATAACGACCTTTGCATCCACCACACTGCCATTAGTAATGTTCTTATTTTTGGTCCAAAAATGGGGTTTTTTGTTGGAACTAGATGGTTGGTTATAAGTTTTCATGGATCCCTTGGAAATTAGTGCTTGTTCAATGTTTAGACCTTTTAATATGAGTTTATAAAAAATTGATACACATTGCATTCTCAATTGAAAGGCAAGGTCTATGTTTAAGTTCCCAACCACAATCTCAACTTCTTGTTCCTCAAGTATGGACCATTTGTATTTTCTTGCTTTGTGTATCCATCTTTTTAAGAAAGAAGCAAAGGTTTCTCCTTTGTTTTTTTTTAAGGTGTATAGTTATTCCAAGGTTATTTTTGCATCCATATTGTAAGAAAAGTGTGCTACAAATTGGTCTATTATAAATCTTGGAATGTTTTGATCCCTAGAGATAGATGTGAGAACCATTTGATTGCTTGTCCACCCAAACTTCTTGGGAAGAGACACATGAGATATGAATCGTTATAAGGTACTTCCATGAAATCTACATAAAATTCTCTAATATGTTCCTTAAGATTGTCGTGTCCTTTGTATTTGTCGAACTTTGGTATTTTGAAGTTCAAAGGAAATAGTATCATTGTGATGTTTTGATCAAATGGATATGACTTCTTTGTTTTCCCCATTTGAATATCTTGTATCTATTGTGTTAACATTTTTATTTGTGAGGATAATTCTATAGATGGAACACTTGGTAACGAACTATATGTGTTGTCTAAATTTTGATCTCAGTATAGAGGAACATTCATCCATATGAACTAATTTGAGATTGATGATTGCTTTGAGGTAAAGGACCAGTTTGATATTGAGGATTTCCTTGAGGTAAAAGATCATTTTGATATTGAGGATTTCCTTGAGGTAAAGGGCCATGCTGAAATTGCAGATTTCCTTGAGGTAGAGGACCATTTGATATTGCAGATTTCCTTGAGGTAAAGGAGATGCATTGTGAGATCCATATTGATTTTGAGGGACAATATTTTATTATGATGGATTCAATTGTTAAAAATTAATGTATGACAATGGGTGAATATTTTTTTGTGACATTAATTGTTGTAAGGTGGTGAATTATTGATGTTGGAAATTTTGTTGATTTTGATGTTGT
>VDFB02369778.1:0-11061 GCA_007258455.2 Sequoia sempervirens | reverse complement strand
CATTTTCTAGAATTTAAAACTCTATTTCTATGATCCTCTTTATTGTTGACAACTTTATGTTTTACTTTATAGGCTTTTTGTTACATTTAATTCATTGTACCTAGTTTAATTCAGTTCATCTTGTGCATTGGTTAATTTCAAATTTTCTACATAGTTACCTTGTTGGAATATGAAATTTGCATTACATTTCATCATGGATATGTGCTTTGGTAAACTGTGGATGTCCTTGAAGTCCTTAGTGGATGTCTCAAGTTGTGCTTTTGGAAATGACCCGAATAAAATTTAACTTACTCATGCTCACTCAACTCCTAATGCATGTCCTCCTTGTGATGTTGACATCATTGGAGAAGATGATGACATGTTCATGAATAAATTCCTAAATGATTTCCTTAATAACCTTGAAGCTAATGCATCCTTTTATTCATCAATGAAACAACCAATACCATGTATAATACCACCACAACATATATTTGGTTACTTACATCCTAAAACTAAGACAAGAATTGAACCTATGTTCCTTACAATAGGTGAACCTAGTTCCTCTAACCAAACAAATAATCAACCATTATATGTTTACAAAGTAACTAACACTCCCATCAACCTTGAAGAGACATATGGGAAAGGATTTACAATCTTTTCTGCTACACCAAAAGATCAACCTGTTAATTCCTGATACAACTGCTAGATTTAATGGATCCACGAGAGGCGGTTAGTCCATGTCACGAATCCCAAGGGGAGTGTTGACCATCTATAATCAAACTCCCCCTTAGTGTTACGCTACGGGATTCAAACGTAGAACCTTTGGCTCTAATACCTATTGTTGGCCCCATAGTTTTTGTTGCACCAAAATATTGACTTGTTAATGCCTGATACAACTGCCAGAGTTAACGGATCCACAGGAGGCGGTTAGTCCATGCCACAAATCCTGAGGGGAGCATTGACCATCTGTCAACAAAGTAAATAAGGATATGATACAACAATTAAACAAGAAATTCATCAACTCTTAGAGAAAATACCAATTGAAAATAGAAAAGGGTTAGGATATCAAGATCCTCCTCTTGATATGAATGTTCTCCTTCCAAAAGAACAACCAATTTCTTGAAATGATGATAAGGATGAAAGGATCATCTTATGTCCTCCTCCTCAACATTCAATTTGAGAAATTGGTGAATTTAGCAACCACAAAAGACCTTAAAAATTAAAGAAAATACAATTTCCTTTCCCACCAACTAATATTAAAAGGAATTTGTAGATACTTTTACATAAAGGATTGATTACATTACCTCCCATCAAAGAAGACCGAAAACCAAATCCTAAGAACAAAGACACACATCATTATTGATACCATAAAATTATTGGACATAGTACTTATGAGTGTCGTGCTTTACAACAAATATTTAAAAATCTTGATATTATAGAAATAGTCCCCTAAAGTGGGACCCTTATATCCTTACCATGTAATAGTTGTAGAATAGTAACATTCTCACTATTACATGTTCTCTAAATGCAAGGAGCCCCTTCCCATCACCTACCTCAGCTCATTCTTGTCCTACAATAGGTGGGGGAAAGAAAAAGATAGCCTTTTCCTAGTAATACATTTGTCATTGTCCCTTGAGCTAGGTTCATTCGCATCTACCTTACTAGTCTTTTGCATTATTTCTTTTTCATTTTTCTTTGGTGTAATTGCATGTGTGTGATGTGATCCCCCCTGTTGTTTTGTTTTATGTTCTCTCTCTCTTTGTGACAATCCTCTATTTGTACCTTCATTCTTCTCTAAGTCATACTATGACATAGATTTTGGGAACCTAAAATGCTAGGCTCTTGCACTTCTAGGGTTTTTCACCTAAAAGGAGAGAGATTTAGGTCCCAAAATGCTTATGTAACACTCAAATTAGGATGTGTGCTATGTGATATGATGTAAATGAGCTTGAATAAATGCAATTGACTAATTAAAATGAACTAAAATGAATTCAAAAGTGCAATTTAAGCTATGTTTGAAAACACCTTGTGATATGCAAACGACTATGAAAATGAAGAAATTATGTAGAACAAAAGGTACGGGGGTAAATATGAGTGCACATGGATGAGATATGAGTTTTGTAGAGTGTCTAGAATGCTGATGAATTTTACTAATTTTTCATAGTGGCACTCATTCACCTAGGGTGGTGAATCAGTCCTCCTATTGATGAAATGCTGTCGAGAGTTGATTTCTGTCTATTAGGATCTAAAATCTGAAAAATTTCAAGTTTCTAGTCCTAAGGTGGGACTCATTTTCCACAGGTGGTGAATTAGTCCTCTCCCAAATTTTTGAAAAACCAGGAGACAACTCTACAACACTAGATCTGGGAATGTCTACTTGTTAGGTTGCTAATAATTATGATCTAGGGTTTTATGATTCAAGCTAGCATTCAACTCAAGATCTATCTCAATCAAGCAAGAGTCAAGATCTACATCCATTTGAGCCATCTCATACATGTTTGTAGCCTCTTATTGCTAGGGTTTTGTGAGTTGCAAGATCATATTATGTTCATTCATCATTCTCCATTTGTATTGCATTTCATTTAAGGGTTTGATTACCAAAATAGGGTTTGACCAAGGAAAACTCCTACTCACTAACAAAACAACATTTTTCCATCTCTTTAGTGTATGATTTTCAGGTTTAGGTTGGATAAACATTCACGAGAAAGTTTGGAGAAAGTTGTCAAAGTGTCCAAAGTTGTCAAAGTTGTCACCTTGCATTGAAGATCATTAGAGGATTTCTATGGGTTACAAATCAGGGTTTCAGATCCGAAAATCAATTGGGAAGTACAAAACACACATTGAAGATTGTATTCAGACTTTGAAGCTTCAAAAATCCTGAAGTTGACTGATACACCAGTTCTATCGTATGAGTCCTAGTTCAGGTCATTTTCTAGGTTTTTATAGTTTTAGATACCCTTTTACCAAATATTAGTGTCTGCATAGAAACCTAGATCTGGGACTCAATCACCCATACTGGCATATGAGTCCCAACAAGATTTAAAATCAATGTTTTCAACATTTCAGGCCTCCATCTAGTCATCTTTAGATTTCCAGGTGCACACCTTTTATCTTGCAGCTTTCTGTTATAATTTTCACGCATTTTTAGGTCATTGAGTGAAGGATTGCATCATATTAGGTTTAAATATTAGTTCTTTCATTTCATTAGTATTTCCAAGCCCTATCTTGGTGGTGAACCCCTCATTAGTTTACAAAAAAACCGTAGGACAACCCTATTGTCATATTTCTTTCTCCTTTGCACACTTGAGGTTGAGATCTATAGGGTTTATCCTTGAATGAGAGTGTTTGGATTTTGTTGTTCCATCTCCCTAGCATATAAATTAAAAAAAAATCTTCCTTTCATTTTGGTGAACCTACATTTAGAACATCATAATCTAATTTGGAGTGCATCATCATCCTAGATTTTGCTTCCATTAACATTGCATTAGGGTTTGCATTAGTTAATTGGAATTCTAGGGTTTCTATTTTTGCATTAGTGAAAGTGAATATAACTTGCATTTCACATCTCAGAATCATTGAAAATCAAATAGAATCTGCATTTCCACTTAGGTTATAGATCATTCAACATAAAAAGCATAAAAATCACTTAAATTTTTTTTTTAAAATGTGAAAAAAACTCTTACTGGGACTCATACGCTCGTCTAGGTGATTTACTCCTAATGTAGATTTTGAACTGCATTTTCTAGAATTTAAAACTCTATTTTTGTGATCCTCTTTATTGTTGACAACTTTATGTTTTACTTTATAGGCTTTTTGTTACATTTAATTCATTGTACCTAGTTTAATTCAGTTCATCTTGTGCATTGGTTAATTTCAAATTTTCTACATAGTTACCTTGTTGGAATATGAAATTTGCATTACATTTCATCATGGATATGTGCTTTGGTAAACTTTGGATGTCCTTGAAGTCCCTAGTGGATGTCTCAAGTTGTGCTTTTGGAATGACCTGAATAAAATTTAACTTACTCATGCTCACTAAACTCCTAATGCATGTCCTCCTCGTGATGTTGACATTATTGGAGAAGATGATGACATGTTCATGAATAAATTCCTAAATGATTTCCTTAATAACCTTGAAGCTAATGCATCGTTTTATTCATCAATGAAACAACCAATACCCTATATAATACCACCACAACATATATTTGGTTACTTACATCCTAAAACTAAGACAAGATTTGAGCCTATGTTCCTTACAATAGGTGAATCTAGTTCCTCTAAGAAAACAAATAATCAACCATTATATGTTTACAAACTAACTAACACTCCCCTCAATCTTGAAGAGACATATGGGAAAGGATTTACAATCTTTTCTGCTACACCAAAAGATCAACCTGTTAATGCCTGATACAACTGCTAGAGTTAATGGATCCATGAGAGGTGGTTAGTCCATGTCACAAATCCCAAGGGGAGTGCTGACCATCTATAAACAAACTCCCCCTTAGTGTTACCCTAGGGGATTCAAACCTAGAACATTTGGCTCTGATACCTATTGTTGGCCCCATAGTTTTTGTTGCACCAAAATATTGACTTGTTAATGTCCGATACAACTACCAGAGTTAACGGATCCTCAAGAGGCAGTTAGTCCATGCCACAAATCCTCAGGAGACCATTGACAATCTGTCAGCAAAGTAAATAAGGATGTGATACAACAATTGAACAAGAAATTCATCAACTCTTAGAGAAAATACCAATTGAAAATAGAAAAGGGTTAGGATATCAAGATCCTCCTCTTGATATGAATGTTCTCCTTCCTAAAGAACAACCAATTTCTTGTAATGATGATAAGGATGAAAGGATCATCTTATGTCCTCCTCTTCAACATTCAATTTGAGAAATTGGTGAATTTAGCAACCACAAAAGACCTTAAAAATTAAAGAAACTACAATTTCCTTACCCACCAACTAATATTGAAAGGAATTTGTAGATACTTTTAAATAGAGGATTGATTACATTACCTCCCATCAAAGAAGACCAAAAACCAAATCCTAAGAAAAAAAACACACATCATTATTGATACCATAGAATTATTGGACATAGTACTTATGAGTTTCATGCTTTACAACAAATATTTAAAAATCTTGATATTATAGAAATATTCCCCTAAAGTGGGACCCTTCTGCTCCTTACCATGTAATAGTTGCAGAATAATAACATTCTCACTATTACATGTTCTCTAAATGCAAGGATCCCCCTCCCATCACCTACCTCAGCTCATTCTTGTCCTACATTAGGTGGGGGAAAGAACGAGACAGCCTTTTCCTAGTAATACATTTGTGATTGTCCCTTTAGCTAGGTTCATTTGCATGTGCCTTAGTAGTCTTTTGCATTATTTATTTTTCATTTTTCTTTGGTGTAATTGCATGTGTGTGATGTGATCCCCCCTGTTGTTTTGTTTTATGTTCTCTCTCTCTTTGTGACAATCTTCTATTTGTACCTTCATTCTTCTCTATGTCATACTATGACATAGATTTTGGGAACCTAAAATGCTAGCCTTTTGCACTTCTAGGGTATTTCACCTAAAAGGAGAGAGATTTAGGTCCCAAAATGCTTATGTAAAACTCAAATTAGGATGTGTGCTATGTGATATGATGTAAATGAGATTGACTAAATGCAATTGACTGATTAAAATGAACTAAAATAAATTCAAAAGTGCAATTTAAGCTATGTTTGAAAATGCCTTGTGATATGCAAACGACTATCAAAATGAAGAAATTATGTAGAACAAAAGGTACATGGGTAAATATAAGTGCACATGGATGAGATATGAGTTGTATAGAGTGTCTAGAATGCTGATGAATTTTACTAATTTTTCACAGTGGCACTCATTCACCTAGGGTGGCGAATTAGTCCTCCTATTGATGAAAAACTATCGAGAGTTGATTTCTGTCTATTAGGATCTAAAATCTGAAAAAATTAAAGTTTCTAGTCCTAAGGTGGGACTCATTCGCCACAGGTGGTGAATTAGTCCCCTCCCAAATTTTTGAAAAACCAGGAGACAACTCTACAACACTAGATCTGGGAATGTCTACTTGTTAGGTTGCTAAAGTCAAATATGCAGAAAATGGACAAATAAGTTTCTCCAAGCTTCAATTCGACTTATGTTGACTTGAAGAACCTAGTTGACATGAAAATCAATCTTCAACGCCTTATAACCTATCAAATCTACAAACAAAAGGCTACAAATACACTAGAAAAATGGGAAAAATGATTAGGGTTAGTGAATATGGATTTTCCTTGGTCAAACCCTAGTTTTGGTAATTAAACTCTTGAAAAGATAATGAAATGCAAGAGAAAGATAAATTAATAACATGCAAATGATATCCACCCACCAAACCATTGATCTTTTAATTGTGAAGTAATGTCAATGGTAGCTTCAAAGTGCTTGAGAAGTGCTTTAATTGTTGATTTAAGATGCTTGAATGCTTGAATGTATAGGTGGATAAGTGAATTTGATGAATTGGATTGTAGGAGATGTAAAATGAGGTGAAAATCACTTATTTATACAATTCTTGTGCCTTACTATCCATTCATACCTCATCACAGGTCAACATCAAGTGTTTTTGAATAAAATCCCGAAAGGAAATTTGAAATATTTTTAATTTGGGGCTAAAGGGGACTCATTCGCCACCCATGGCGAATGGGTTCCACCTAGGACCTAAAAACAAGTGTCAAAAATAATGTTGTATTTAATGTTATTTTTTGGGATAACATTCAAAAATACACTTAATTAAGTCATATGAGGGCATAAAAAGACAAAATAAAGCATGAGAAAGGTGTAAATAGTGAAGATGTTCCTAGAAAAGCATGAAGGCTTGTTACAAGACTTTACAACACTTCAATATAGGACTTGTTGATGAGAAAAAGGTGTCTTTTAGGTAAGTTGTATTAAGTAAGTTCTAGAAGAATGTAGAAATGTCTTACAACACTTCACAACACCTTCACAAGACATCGATCTTTGAGTTTTAGTACCTAAATAAGCATGTTCAAGCCATGTTACAACATAAAATTAGAGCAACATAGTTCCAACACCATGAAACAAGACCTAAAAGGCCATGAAAATGACAAGGGGCCATTTTTCTATGGCACACATACATCTTTTTTCTTTTCCTTTTATCTTTTCCATTTGTCTTGTGTTTTCCTTTTATTGATGATACAAGGCATCAAGACATTCATGTCTCTTTCATGTTGACCCAAAAGATTTTCCTTTACTTTTCTTTATTTCTTTTCTTTGTCTTGTGTTTTCCTTTTTGGGATGACGCAAGGTGGCGAGACATTCATGTCTCTTCAATGTTGACCCAAAAGGTTTTTCTTTGTTTTTCGCTCTCTTCATGTCATTCTTCTAGTTCTATATGTATTTGAGGAATGATGAAAATTCTAAGCTCTCTTAAAAACATTATAGAAAGAACATACTGACCCCAATCCATCAATCCCTTATGTCTTTGGTGTTTTTATTTTGCGGGAAACCCCCTTTTCTCTTTTCTTTTCCACGACGTAGCTTTATTTGGAAACATATGAATTGGCATAGGGTTTACCAAGTTAGCTAGATCATGTCATCTTTATTGTTTGCATTTATCATTTTCTAGTTTAAATTAATTGCTCACAGTATGGTGTTAAGAAATTTCTTTAAAGTGGGCGAATACATTGGCATTATTGTTTTTGCATTTTTCATGTTTCATGGTGTAGTTTTCTTACTTCATGCGATGAGTCTTTCGCTTTATGGTGAAATTGGGTGTGATGTCCCTCAAGAGTGTGATCTATCTTAGCATATTATATTCCTCTTAGTGGCTTGATGTGACACACTACATCCTCTAAGTTGTGAATCTTCTATTCTTTGATTGGTCCTCCCTTGGAGACATTAGGCACAATGTTCCCTAAGTTAAAGACCTTACATGAATTAAACAAGACTCCTTTGAACAATCCCAATTTTCTATTTACAAAGTTGTGATTAGATGGCCACCTTGCATAATACACTTTGCATGACTATGGAGCCATCTTGTTTGTTCATGAGTTCCAAGAATATGAAGCTTTGCTTATCTCATGAAGCTCAAAGTTTATTGTTTATTCATGAGCTCCAAGCATATGATGTTTTTCTTGCCTCATGAAGCTCAAAGATCATTTTTGCATGGCACCTTATCAAAGTTATCAGGAGGTATAGCTTTGGTATGGTTTGACAGGAATCCCAAATGAGGCATGACTTTCCCATAGCCACTCATGCGTGAGTGTGAGCGTATATGGGCCATGCATGTATGTGTCTCACCTCTTTTGTATTCTCACCTAGTAGACAACCTAAAGTTCCATTTCCTCAGAGTGAGCCTATTTTTTTGGACAAACAACCTAGATCTTATCCTCATCATCATGGAAAAATGGTCGAAGCTTGATCCACCCCTTTTATTTTATCTTTCTTTTCTCTTTGTCTTTGGTAGTGTATGCTTGTTCCTTAATGATTTTATTTACATTATTTTCATGTGTGTTCTTTTGTGCCTATGTTGATTCACCATTGGATCTTGATGCTAGGGTCTTTATGGGTGATCAAGCCCATAGGATCTTGATGGGTGAACAATTGGACCCCTCTTGATGTGAATTCATCTACTTTAGTGTGAGTTTGAAGCAAGTTAATCCTCTCACTAAAGTGGGGGCTAAATGTAGTGTCGATAAATGTCATTGGTGACATTTTCACACTTGTTTGGGCCCTCCTTATAAAATTGAGCTTAATGATGCCTTGACTTAGTGTTGCAATGTTCTTAACAAACTCACATTTGGTCTTGTGCCCTTGTAAACTAAATAAACTTAATTATACCTTATTTAGAGTGTTGTAAAGTGTTGTAACACACTTTCACACTTTTCTAGGGTTCTCATTAATAATTTGGATTATTTATGCCTTGATAGGCCTTAGTTTGCACCCACAAGAATTATTTAATGCATATTTTCAAGGATGATCCTGACATAAACCAACATGCAATCATCATTCAAGTGTTTTTAGCTTGTGTGGCCTAGATTTTGTGGTCTGGGACTCATATGCTACCTTGGGCATATGAGTCCCACCTAGGGTTTTAGGTCCTAATACTAATTTTACACCTTTCTAAGCATTTGTGAAAATAGTCCCATAATTTATGCCTAATACGACTAATACACATCCTTGTGCGTATGGTTTTCGTTTAGCCCAAAATTAAAATTAATTCAAATTCTTGCTGGGATTTTATGCTCCTAGAACTCATGTTGGCTTGTAGTGTTGTAATTTTGGGAAATTTTTCGTAATTCATTATAAATACAAGGTTCTTTCACTCATTTTCAACCCCAAGCATTAAAGTATTTATCCTTATAGCAAGTTTGAGTTCATAAGAGCATTCAAGTGTTTACAAGAGCATTCAAGGGTAGATTATCAAGTGTTTTAGAGTATTATTCAAGAATCAAGCATCATGTCAAATTCATCATGCATCATGCTTATTTTTGAGCTAACAATGTGATGTAGGGTTTTATTATTCAACCTAACATTCAACTCAAAATCTATCACAATCAAGCAAGAGTGAAGATCTACATCCATTTGAGCCATCTCATACATGTTTTCAGCCTCTTATTGCTAGGGTTTGGTTAGTTGCAACATCATATTTTGTTCATTCATCATTCTCCATTCCTATTTCATTTCATTTCAAAGTTTTATTACCAAAACGAGGCCTGACCAACGAAAAACCCTATTCACTAACAAAAAAACATTTTCCCCTCGCTTTAGTGTGTGATTTACAGGTTTAGGTTGAAGACACATTGAAGAGAAAGTTTGGAGAAATATTTTAAAGTGTCCAAAGTTGTCACCTTGCATTGAAGATCATTGGAGGACTTCTACAAGTTGCAAATCAGGGTTTTAGATCAAAAAATCAATTAGAAGTATAGAGTAGACATTGAAGACTGGATTCATACTTTGAAGATTTAGAAAACCCTAACTAGACTTATATGCCATTTTTGGCATATGCATCCCAATTTAGGTCATTTTCTAAGTTTTTGTAGTTTCATATACCCATTTGCCATTTTTAGTTTCTACACAAAAACCCAAATCTAGGACTAAACAACCTAGACTAGCGTATGAGTCATAGTAAGCTTTAAAATTAGTGTTTTCTTCATTTCAAGCCTCCATCTAGTCATCTTCAGATTTCTAGGTGCACACTTTTCATGTTGCTTCTTTTTGTATTGATTTTCATACATTTTTAGGTCATTTAGTGAAGGATTGCATCATATTAGGTTTAAATATTAGGTAATTCATTTCATTAGTCCTTCCAAGCCCTATATTTTTTCAACCCCTCATTAGTTTACAAACAAAACCCTAGGACATCCCTATTGTCAAATCTCTTTCTCCTTTGTATACTTGAGGTTCAGATCTCTAGGGTTTGTCCTTGAATGAGAGTGTTTGGATTTTGTTGTTCTATCTCCCTAACATAGAAATAAAAAAAGAAGTATTCGTTGTAGTTATAAGTAAATACAATTACATAGGTCACGTAGAAACTCTAGGCAACACTCAAAAGAAATTGAGGAATTCCCAATATAGAACAACCATAACTATGTCATGCCAAGAAGCCATAATTCCTAATGAAGCCCCTGGCTGATGAAAAAGATGAGTCCCAACCATGAATATGAAACTTGCATCTATTTTCATTTTAAAGAACTCAAATTTTCTAAAAAAAACAAACATGACTCTAATTGGAAAATGCATGCATGGCCAACAAGAACAAAAGTATACTCTACCACTACCACCCTAGGAATCCCAAAATTGCATGCCAAATAGCTAGAATTCAAAAAGTAGCTCTAAGTTGATGCAAAAGATGAGTAATTCCCATGATGATGAGATATGTATGTATTTTCATTTCTAGGAACTCAAAACTATTGAACAATAAATATGACTATTATTTGAAAAAGTAGGCATGGACAAAAAAAAGGTAGGCTTTTCTATTATTGTGTTTGTAGTTTGACCTTTGTAGAGTGTTTGTAGTTTGACCTTTGTAGAGTGATAGTGGTAGAGCTCTAATTTTACTT
>VDFB02369776.1:0-29244 GCA_007258455.2 Sequoia sempervirens | reverse complement strand
GATCAACTGGCTAATTTTCCTATTCAAGATAATATGCCCATTCAAGTCAACTTTCCGGATGAGCATCTTATGTACATGACTGAAAGATCCTGGAAACTATTCTTTGATGGTTCATGCATGCAAAATGGTTCTGGAGCTGGTGTGTTGTTTGCTTCTCCTCATGGGTATACTATTCCTAAATCTTACAAGTTACTCTTTCCATGCACAAACAACATAGCTGAGTATGAGGCTTTGACAAATGGACTAAAAATGGCCATAGAGTGGAATATCACAGAACTACATATCTATGGGGATTCTCAGCTGATCATCAACCAAGTCAATGAACAATACCAAACAAAAGATGACAAGTTGGTACCTTACAAAAAAATGGTTGATTCATTAAGACGGTATTTTACTTTTGTCACCTTTCAGCAAATCCTTAGGGCTGAGAACAAAGCAGCTGATGCTATGGCCACCCTTGCTTCACTTCTTTCAATTAGAGGAACATGAGTCCAGATATGAATTCCTGGTGGAAGAGCTACGATATCCCATATTTGACTCACCCGAAAGCCATGTCATTTGTACCCTTGTCAATCATGAATCCTCCCGCTATGGTGCTATTTACTCATATCTTCGTGATGGCATCATCCTTGATACATTTAACCGATCTGAAAGAAGAAACCTTATCCGCAACGCCTTTCGCCATTCCCTCATCTCTGGTGATTTGTATAGGAGAGGTCTAGATGGAACACTTCTTAGGTGCTTAGAAAAGGAAGAATCCGATCAAGCGCTAATTGACATCCACGAGGGCATATGTGGAGGACATTCTAATGGTCTTTCCATGGCTAGAAGGTTGCTTAGGGCAGGGTACTATTGGCCTACAATGCAGATAGATGCAGTAGCATTTGCTAAGTCTTGTGAAAAATGTCAGAAACATGGACACCTGATACATGCTCTAGGTAGGGAGCTAATTCCTTCTATATCTCACTGGCCATTTCAGCGATGGGCCTTTGACCTTGTTGGGAAGATTCATCCCAACTCATCAGGTGGGCATAAGTTCATTATCACTGCTACTGACTACTTCACAAAATGGGTAGAGGCTGTTCCACTTTCTATTGCCTCAGGCAAGACAGTGTCTTTATTTATTTTAAACCATATCATCTGTCGATATGGAGTGCCATCTGAGATCATCACTAACAATGGAGGTCAGTTCAAAAACAAGGACCTTAAAGAACTCTGCCAAAGATTCAAGATAAAGCAACATTGGTCCTCCATTTACTTCCCACAAGGAAATGGTTAGGCAGAGGCTTCAAACAAAACCATTCTCAAGATTTTGCACAAAATAGTTCATAAGAATGGTAGAGACCGGTACCTACAGATAAATCCGCCCCTGTGGGCCTATAGAACGAGTATTCGTACTCCAATTGGGGCTACTCCTTTTGCCCTCACATACGGCGCTGAAGCAGTGTTACCTTTAGAGGTTGAGATTCCATCACTTCGAGTCTCTCTCAAAGGTCTAGTTACAGATGAAGACTATCGCGCCATGAGATTGCAAGAATTGGAACTTCTTGATGAGAAGCCTAAAGCATCATTTGACCATATGAGGGTCTATCAAAAGCGGATGTCCAAAGCCTTCAACAAAAAGGTTCGCCCTAGAGAATTCCAAGTAGGAGATCTTGTCCTGCGAGAGAATCCTAAGAACCAACAGAATCGAGAACAGAAGGGAAAAATTCAACCTAATTTTGATCCTCATCATCAAATAGCTTTTGGCACAGTGTGCCTATCTACTATCTAATCAAGAGGGGGAGCAGCCCCTGAGCCTATCAATGTTTTGCACCAAGAAGTTCTATTCTTGATGCCCGCTCGCTTGGGGGCATCCTTTGTATATAATTATGACCCTGAAAAAAGTTCCAAAAAAATTGATATATGATACTGAAAAAATTACAAAAAAAAAAATTGATATATTGTCAAAAAATCCAAAAAAATCAAATATGATGCTGAAAAAATACAAAAAAAAAATGAAAAATACAAAAATAAAAAATAAAAAAATAAAAAAAAAGAAAAAGAGAAAAGTGCCTTGGTGAAAACCTGGAAACAGGCGCCTTGGTAGCAAAAATACAAAAAAATATAAATATAAAAAGTCCTAAAAAAAATTCTTCCAAGTGGTGAAAACCTGGAAACAGGCGCTACTTGAGGCCTTTGCATCCCTATTTCTTAGCATGCATCCTCGACACTTAGCCTTTCTCCATCATGCCTTGTCCTTATTACCTTGGTTTGGAATTGGTCTTTGTCTTTGTCTAGGGGCATCACTGTGTTAGCTTTGGTCTCTTGGATATGCTTGTCTTTAGGACACCTCGCAAACGGTGTTTTTCAACACTAACCCAACTGTGTTTTTCAACACAACCCCTGACATCGTGTGTTTTTCAACACTTATCAGTTTGGTCTTATCTAGTTCGGTCATGTGATCTTACCTACTTGCAAGCATTCAATCCTTATCCTCGGAACTCAGTATCAGTTTACACACTTAAAATTTTTTAATTGCAACACTTAATGCTTGAGATATGCCATGATCTTTTCTTTGTGTGCTGACTGATATTGATTTTCGTTGAGTGTCCTTGTCTAATAAGTCTCTCCGTGATGCATAGCTAGAGGACTTGGGGCATGGGGCATGTTTTTATTTGCTTTCTGCTTGTGGGTGTTGTCTTGAACCTCTTCAGTGTCTCTTGTTGTCTCCTTGACACACTTAAGAGATTTATGGCATCATCCTTGAATGTTTTTGCACAACCATTCTCATGGTAATCCTGGCGTTTATGTCTTGATGCGAGCATGGTTTTGCTACATTAAATTGGGTAAGCTAACATTGTAGTCATCTTGACCTTCATGTCTTTGATGCTCATGTTAGAATCTTTCCACATTCCAAGCTGATATAAATCACATTCATATCTTCATAGTTGCGTTTGTGACTAGTGATGATTGTGTGATTGTTCGATGTCCGGTAATAATGGCCCAATGATGAAAATAAGTTCTCTTACATTCTATAATGAATGATGAACACACAAAAACCTATGTTACCCTATTGCAAGTACACCTTTGCATTTTCATGTAGCTTGCATTATTTAGACTTCATGTTAATTTGCACTTTTAGGCTGTATTATGGGTTTGAGAGGGTTTCCTTCATCTTTCTTGTGGATTTTTCATCAACTGTGATCATGTTCTTCATTTCCTTATCTTCTTTCGTGATCTCAATCGAAATTCCCTATCTTAAACAGTTGATTGATTTTGATGCATCCTCTTTATTGAGGCAGATTCTCTTCCTTCTTTCCATTTCTTTCCATTTCTTCCAAACTTCTATCTTCCATTCGATTTCACCCCACTTCTTTTCTTCTAATTCAACCTTAGGGCATAATTTTCTTGCTGATCTACCTGGGTTCTGTGATTCTTATATTTTTCATCTTACATCAAGAACCTTATCTTTTGTATGATTTGATCAAATTTTTCAATTTATTATTTCTCCTCTATCTCATTTCGATTTCGATCACGAGGGCTTCTATCAAACTTCAATCCTTGATTCAACTTTATCAATTTATCAATTGCTTCTCTTGGGGCAACCTTGCTTGAGATTCTTATCTCTCACTTTGGATGTGATCCCGAATCGACCTCATGTTCAAAGGCCTTTTGTTTATGTTTGTCTAGATGTGATCCCGAGTCGACCTCACATCTGAGTTGTTTTGTGATCCCAAATCGATCTCACATTGCAACTTCATTCTTTGACTGCATGTGATCCCGAGTCGACCTCACATTAGTCAAAGAGGGGCAAATGTATGCAACCTAAAATGGTCACCTAGACTTTGGGCCCCATTTATTTAATTTGTCAACATCAACTTTTTGAATCAATGATTGTCACATTTTCAAATCAAATTTCTTAGTCAATTCATAGCTATTTCAAATGTTTCAATTTTCCCTAAGGTTTGAATGCTTCATTAATTTTATTTAATCAAAAGAAATAAATCCCTTTTAATAAATAAAATAATGTTATTTAATTGAAGTTAATATTACTTAAATAAAATGATGCTATTTAATTAAATCTATTTTTAATTAAATAATTTTATTTTATTTTATTAATATTCATTTCTAAATTACATAATCTTATTTTATTTTATTAAAAAGATATTATCATCTTAAATTAAATGAAATAAATGAAATATCCTCTCAAGAATATCTTGTGATGAAAAAAAAGGAAACAAATCAGTTAAAAGGGAAATAAGCTAAAAAAAAAGAATTCCAATCAAGATTTGTTTCTATTTTTCTATTTATCCCACATTGCTTCTGAATTTGCCTTCAATTCTACTTTTTCCTATAAAATGAGCCCTCTCATTCTCATTTCAAGAATCACGAATTTTTACATCAGACTTATGCTACAAATTTGAATTTTATCATTTGAGATTACATTAGTTTGATTATATAAGCATCTTATTTTTAGAGCATATAGTTTAATATTACATTTTAGCTTAATCTTCATAGTAGATTAATTTGCAAAATAATTCATTTATGGCATTGCATGTAGATTAATTTTCATTTCAATAAATTAGTTTGGTTTATTGCATTTTACAGCCATTTAGATTAGTTTTCATTGTTGCATTGCAAGAACAGGATTCATGGAGATTGGCATTCTTGCTTCTCCTCTTTGAATCTCTCGTTCCGAGATTGTATTTGTAGGGGTAACAGGGTTAATCTGAGGGCCACAATATCAATCCCTGCTCTTCTCGGATAGAGAGCTGTGAATTGATTTGCAAGGACTCATTATTGAGTATCCTTGCATGCAAGGATTCACAGAAGTATAACATATTTTCAGTTATACATTTTATAAATAGTAAGTGCCTGAATATCACTTTGTGAGTCCCTGCAACAATAATGGTGACTTGTGTGTGCTCACACATGTGTGATTATGAAGAGGGATATGCACACTTGTCACATGATGTCAATTTTAGATCTTGATCCATGTAGATGGATTTAATGAATAGGATTAAATATTCAAGGATTGAGAATGAGGTGGAGTATTTAATTAAAGGAAAATGTTAAATATGATTAGGATGGAATTAGTTAATTAATTAGTTTGGGTTTAGAAGAATTTATGAGTGGGGGATAAGGTTGGATTAGTTAAATTAATCAACCTTTATAAGAAAGGAGATAATATAATAAATTTATTAAATTTAATTAATTGTGTGATGTGGTAGAATTTAGTGTGTATATTTCCCCCTCTTTGATATGACAATCACAAATAATGAAAGTGGCATCATATCAAAGAGAAAAATAATTTGGAAAAAAATGATAAAAGAAGGGTGGAATGATGCCCCCTCAAGAGGTCACATGGAAACAAGTTTTGGGGTGAAATATCAAAAAGAAGAAATGGATGTTAGGATGTGTAGAGAAGGAAAAATAGAGGTGATTGGAGTAGTAATAGGTTACAATTCTTGGGGTGGTGTATGTATCAAATTGTCGTTCTATTAACATGGTAGAATTTTCTTAACAAACTAATGTGCATCTTATTCTATAGTTGGCCAATAGAATCCCATTCTTAGTTGATTCTTAGCAAGGGTGAGACCACTAGAATGTGCACCAAATATACCTTCTTACACCTCATGTAATTCATTATGGGCTTCTTCTATGTCTAAGAACCTTAAGAGGGTACCATCAAAGCTTCTTCAATAAAGTTTATCATCAAAGATGGTAAAGTAAGATGAATGCTAGATAAAGTTTTTGTGTTGGGTGTTAGATAAGTTAGGTGGAAGGGTATTATCATGAAGGTATGTATATATTTCATGATACCAAGGAGATTTGGGACTAACAAATTCACATACCGATTTTGTCTAAGGAATATCATACGTTGGGATAAAAAGTTTCTCATCTAGGAATTCATATTTTTTACTATTATGTGGCATGTCTAACAATGATCTAATGGTATCCATCACATCTGTTGCTTTATTTATTAGTTGGAGTACTTTCTCAAATTGAATTTGGAAAAATTATTGCTTGAACTGTCAACCATTCTTATATATGAGAGGAGTTTATTATCCTTTGTTTGATATTCATCATTTACTTGTTTGATGACAAGTTGAGAGTCTCCAAAAACCTACAAGACTATGGTTTTCCATTGAATAACCATCTTAAGTATTGTGATTAAAGCCCCATACTTGGCTATATCATGTGTGTATTGAAATACTAGTTTATATTATTTAGGTATGCAATCACCTTATGGTGTGACAAACAAGACCCCTGCTCCTAAACCATTTTGGGTGTGAGAGCCATCAAAATATAATTTCCATTGTGTTTGATTATTGATAGAAATTATTGATTCATTTGTGTCACACCCCATGTGTTATTACCGATTTACTATTACCTTATTTGGTGAATTACTTCAATAAATGTGAATGTGCTTATTTATGAATTCTAATGGAAATATGTTGAATGAATGTTTGATTCAATTAAATGATATATGATTTAGTATATGAAATATATAATGTGAATATGACATGTATGAGAAGTATATGAATGCATTGATTCGGCTAACTACTACTTTGGTGAACTAAGTTGAAATGCAGGAATAGGTTCAAGCCTCTGGAAGAGAGGGGAAGTATCACTCAGGAGAAGAACTTGGTCTGGTAACCTCTAATTCAGCCTTACTGAGCATTCAAACACTCACGTCCTAGATGGTCTTAGTTGAGTCAAGCTAGTTGGGTAGATGGTAAGTGATCTTTAGTTTAGTTGTGTATGTTTATATTGATTTGCAATCTTATTTATGAATGTTTGAAATGAGGTGTGTGATGAGTCTTGATGATAAGTGGAATTCATCTTTGTGTGTTTATTTGTATATCAATCAGATATATGTATTTAATGTATATATATGTATATATGTACGTGTCTTTGGTAAAATCATATATGTGAGTAAATACATACACGAGTATATGTAGGTAAACGTACCTACACATGCTCATGGATGGATTACCCATATGCATGGGAAGACCGTTTAGACTAGTGACATATATACATGTATATATGTCAGTTGATGGGATTGCATGTATGAGTGTTTCATAAAGATATTGAAATGGAATTACGTATATATATATATATATATACGTAGTACTATTATTTATGTTTATATATAATATAAATGTGTTTATTAATAAAATGTATTTGATAAGATTATGGAATGAATATATATATACTAATGTGTATATACATATATAATATATATGAATAAGCAATTGATATAATTCCCAAGGGCATAAATAAGAATTATAAAGCAAAGCGCATATGGTAACATATGGTGTATAAAGCATATATATATATAGCGTATAAAGTATGGGGCAACATTTTGTGAAAGGAAGCCAACACATAAAGTCTTTTAAAGACTAAGTCAAAGCATAAAACGAAGCATGTATAGTGTTACTGTGTAAACAATTTGGAATATGGTTAATGTTGTTTAAACTTGAAGACTATGTCAAACCCACACACTTATGAAGGTAGCGCCAAGATTTAAGAGGTGGGGCCATATTTTCTTGAAGTTGGAATGTAATAGAATTATTTGAATTTTTTAAGCCTGCAAATAAGTGTTTAGAATTAGTCAAGTACAAACTTGATAGCATTTTGAAATGGAATTCAAATTAGGAAACCTTTTTTGAGCTTGTTGTCCCAAATATCAAGTCGACTAAGCCATAAGACTGTAATGTGTTGCAAACCTGTGAGTAAGTCACTGCATGAGGAAGAAAGGTGGCATAAACACTTGTTTGTAACCTTTGGTTGCTCACAAATTAGTATAAATAGAGATGCACATTCTTGCAAATGGATCACTTTTCATTTTGATTTCTTGAGAGTTCTTTTGCTGCAAATTCAGTGCAAAGTGAGTTGTGAGTTCGTGAGATTGAGAGTTGTATTGTTGTTTTATATTTGATTTGTTGAGAGAATTGGAGTGAAGCTAATAGAGGTGTTTGATTAGTTCATAGTAGAAGTTGCAAGCGAACTTGAGGAGAAGATTATTCAATTGGAAGATTTCTAACAGGCATGCTGATTTCTACCTCTTTATTCTTATGTTGGAAGGATTATTATTTCATTGTCATGTTGAAAGATTGTATTTTACTTGTGTGAAATGTTTGGATATGCTTGCATATCACTTGGTTGTTTCTCATTTTGTGAAACCTTATTTTTGATATTTACTCATATAGAGATGTATATAATAATTATATAATTATATAGATATAAATACTATTTATACTTGAAAAAAAGGGAAATAAGGTGTTCCACCTTTTGGGAGATGGAACTTTAGGGACCTATTTCACTCTCAAGTTCATTAGGAAACCGAGATCCCTCAACCAAGTGACTCAATTGAGGGAAGGAGAACTACAAGGGGGTTTCCTTAGGTGTGACTAAATGGGGGTTCACCATAAAAATGAAGCTTCAAAAGGAGAAATGCGAACACTAATGCACTAAACCCTACAAAATTAAAACATGAAATAAAACTACTAAACAAAGAGAAAAAAAGTATCCAGAGAGTAGGAGATGTATAAAAAAGATATGAAAACCTTGAAAATTGTTGTTTATGAAGTGTAGGGACTCATACGCCAAGCTAGGCAATTTAGTCTTGCTACAAGAATCTAGGCATAATCTAGAATCCTCTGCTGGTGAATCAGGATCTACATAAAATTGGAAAAAAGAGGTATACTGAGACTCATACGCCCAGAGGGGTGATTTAGTTCCAGTATTAGGGTTTGAATGTAACTTTTGTAGCCTCTAGTGATCTTCTATAGCTTTCATCTTGTCTGATCTTCAAGTATGAAAGTCTGAATTTTGGCATGTAGGTGAGTTTCCGTGAAGATGACAACTTTGGCAACTTTTTTTCGATCTTGCAATTTTGTCGTCAAAGGATCTTCAAGCTTACAATTCACCTAAATTTGCAATCACACATGAAGAGGGAAAAAATGTTGTTGTGTTAGGGAATAGGGGTTTGCCTTGGTCAAACCCTGTTTTAGTGATTAAACCTTGAAATGAAATGAAATAGCATGAAGGAATGATGAATGAACAAATGTAATGTTGCAACTCACCAAACCCTTAAAAAAAGGCTGCAAACTTGTGTGAAATGGTTCAAATGGATGTGAATCTTGACTCTTGATTGTGTTGGTGTCTTTTCCAGTAGTACTTTGAATTCCTCTAAAGGGTAGCCAACCCTTATCTTAAGAAACCACAAAGCAAGTGGCCAACGAACAAGTAAAGGATTTTGAGACCTTCACTCCTGCACTTCAGGCTTTGTGTGACCTAGGAGGGTGTTCCTTACTGTGTTCAAATGATATTCATCTAATTGAGAACATATTTTATACACAGATCGGTTCCTACTAATTGCAAATAAATGTAATTCAAAGAAGATTTGGCAGACCTATGCGTAAATAATTATCTATTTGCTAGGAATCCTGGAATACTCAAACTCATACTTCATAATTGAAAGATTTTCAAATGAATGCTATTCTCATTTCAAATCCATAGCTAGGCATGCCAATAGCTCATTTACTTGTAAGATTTATTTAACAAATAGACCAGTGCTTCATCAATTGAAATAATAGATTCAAATAAACAATAACCAGTAATATATAAGCTATTTAATTTAGAAATTGGTGGACTATTTCCATAGTGCTTTGCAGTATGAAAACTCACAATGCCTGAAACATAACTCCTTACTAAATCCTATGCAATTCCTTACAAATCTATGACCCTCTTCAAGAATTTAATCAACTCCTTGAGTTAAAGTAAAAATAGAGCCACACATTCAATCGAACAACTGAAGATAAACGAGAACGCCATTGATATTTTCATTTATAACTTGCAAAAAAGTTACATGGGAGAGTATTTGTTTCAGAACTAAGATTTTTTTCGATATTTGTAGCTTCTATAAAACTAATTTAAAACTATTACATACATGACTCATATGTAAGACAATATACTGTTCTATTAATTCATATTCTCTATAGTATGCTCCTTCATGAGCTTAGGTTCTACCTAAACTATTACCAGACTTAAAATTTGAACCCCTTGTAATGAGCCCTGAAATCCCTTTTATAGATCAAGGGAGCAACAAGCACCCGACTCAAATACAATTACATTTCAAAATGCATTTCATTTAAAAAGAAAATTTAGCTGCATCTTAGATATTCCCCAAATGGTTTCTTGTAATCATTTTCCAAACAGGGGAAACAAAATTTACACCATTTGCTTTAGAAGAGAAATTTGATGCCACCAAAAGCACTATTAGCTGTCAACGAACCTTTACATTCCATACCCATGTCAAACCAAAAATATCTTCATGATACCAGCTCGAAGGCATCCTTAGTTAGCACAAAAGACAAAAAACCACATGCAGAGAGTGCAAGAACAACCACCATAGCAAGATTAATACCAACACAAAAATTAGAACCCAGAATGAGCACTGGAACTAGAACGCAAGTACACATGCCCACTTCACATCCTTGCAAAGGCTGGTGGAGCCACCACTTCTTCTTCAGCAGTGTCCTTACGAACAACAAAATTCATATGCCCACTTGGTGTCTTCACTGAAATTGGAGTAGCCACTATCACCTCCTCATCTGAGTTTGCAAATTCATTTAGAACCATGAGGTGCTGACGATAACCTAAATCCATCTCAGTTTCACTGTATGAGGGGATATCTATTTTTTTTGGAGAATTGTGCTGTCCTAGTGTGCCTCACCATACCTAATCTTTTTGCTTATTCCTCTCACAAACTTTGCAAGCTCCTTCTCCCTAGCCTCTACCTTTTCTCCAATTACAACCTAGTTCCTTAACTAGTAATTGCTCGTTACAACAACTTGTATAGGCCTCTTTCTATGGGCCTCTTTCTTATCTCCTTCTTTTGGAGTTGCAACAACTTTGGGCGTGCTCTATTCACCCTTTGGAAAATCATTGTGTGGTCCCTATAAGTTGAGTTGTGGAGACCTCTGCACTGGTGATGCAATAGAAACTGACTTGCTCATTTTTCCAAGCAAACGACTTCACAAAATGCAGAATAGTCTTCTCATAAACTTAGAAATTTTATCTTCTAATTGCAATGGTGAAAATAAATGTAATCAAATTCTCATTTATCGAGCAAATCACTCAAGTTGATCATCAATACTTGATGAAAACCACATGAGTGAGTAGACGATCAACTGCTGGCATTCACATCACAGCTGTTAATTACCCAAGTAGAGTGTATGCAAATTTACGTACCAACCTTAATGATTACAGGAGAGTAATCCTGTAAATACCTCCTACAATTAATGCCCATTCACATGAAGAAAAAATGACTATCGTGCTTATGTTTTTGGTTTTAAACATAGATCGTTGATCTCTTGATGAAGTGGTCTTTTGGACGACTCAGATTGAGTCAATCAGGTTTGAATTCTTGATACCATCACTTGCCACTTGGCCAATGGTATTCATCAAGTTAGGTGCCACACATCCACCCACAGGCTTCACCATTCTCTTTTCCAAGTGGCCAAGGAATCCACGTGTCACAAACCTACTGACCCCACAACTTCAAATTAGCTATTGTTTAAGTCCCGTGGGGTTAGTGGGGTATGACTGAGATTTAATCTCACCGTTGCATCTTACCTGTTAGATCAAAACCTTGAAGCACTAGGTTCACCATCGAAGACTGAGCCCCATAGCAACAGAGGGACACGTGTTGAAAGCCCGCGAACCCCACAACTTTTGTTAAGCCATTATTTTAATCGCGCGTGTTTGGCAGGGAATGACTAGGATTTGATCTGGTGATTGGACGGTGGTCCATTATGCACATGAAAATAACATTAGTTTTAAAATGGGGCCATGACTAGGCCGACGAGAACCGACCCTCAAAAATGAAGGCTTAGGACTTAAGTCTTTTAACAAAATATTTTGGTCCAACTTAGGCAATATTTAAATCGATAGAGAGCATGATGTGACCGACAGACCTAGACAAAGGGGCCGGTAAAGACAAGATTTTTAATGGCTCAAGTCATGAATTGAATGATCGATGATCGACTCCAACAAGTCAACACAAAAATAGAATTCCCAAGGGCTTATGATGGAGAATTTGAAAAATGAGGGTTTCTAGGCCAAAACCCTAACCTACCCTTGGACAAAAGGCTCAAAAATCATGATCAGAACATGGAAATGCTGAATATTTTGCAAAATTTTTGGAAGCTCTATCAATGGATCATGCTTGAGGATGTATATCCCTGGTGGGTATGGTGAGAATTCAAATCTTAGGTTGAAGCAAACCGACAAAGAAGCACAAAAAACCTAGGAGCATGCCTGGACAAGGTAAGCAAACACAACAGAAAGGAAACACACCAAACCTATTTAAAGAATTTACAGAACTATATAGTATATCTTCTTTCAAAACTTGGAAGCCTCTTCAATTCCATAGGCTTCAATTCCCAAATTGGAGGCCCCATGCCCCCAAAAATTAAAGGCAATTCTTACCTCTCTCAAAGACTTTATCTTTAGATAGCTGTAATGGATCAACACTTTTGTCGACCAATCTTACATCCTCAGCTCCATTGTGATTAGCACAATTGACCATACATACTACAAAATTGTCTTTCCCATCACCTTGTTCCAATATACGCCTATTTGATTGAAATGGAAAGGTGAAACATTCACATTCCATTTGATCATGAACCTTAACATCATATTAAGTTTGTACATCAAACTTGAATCCTTCATAGACATTATGTTGTATACTAGGCCAAAAATCATCCCCAATTATATAAAAAACAAAAGGTGCATATTCAGGAGCATCTTCATTCTACTTCACATAAGTGTTCTCCTCATTGGATGAAAACATGTTCATAATCTTGCTAAGAAGATGAGGAGCATCAACAAAAAATTCAACTGCACATTCATATTGATCAACATCACACCCCATATCATTTGTATCACCTGAATGCTCTTCATGCAACTAATTTTTTTTTTGTAATGTCAACAATATCTGACAATTCATCAAATAATTTCTCATTATCAATGGACAACATTGCTAATCCATGATCCATATATGTATCATGATGCATAATCTGGTCATTCAATACTGAACCCTTCCTTTCATCAATGTGCACATCATTCTCTCCCTGTGTAGTTAATTTTTCCAATTCTTCCGCACACAAACATTCACAGATAGTTGAGGTACCAATATGGTCATCAACATCTTCACCATTTCTAGCACTGTATTCAGGATAAACACCTGGAACAACGACAATATTTCCTTCATATTCTTCCCGATTCATTCCAGTAGCATTCTCCATTGATTGCAAAATCAAATCACATTCCAAGTATTTTTTAAATGCAGTTTGTCCATCCATTTGCAAGCAATTAGTACTATGGATGCTTGAATCATTGCATCCATCAAGTAGTTGAACTATCTCTAGATCATCCCCATAGGAGCAATCATATTCTTGAGGGAAAAATTCAGAAAATTCCACCTCATTATGATCTTTAATCCCACCTACAACATTAGTCCCAAATGTGAAAGACTCATAAGCACTGCTTTCAAAAAAATTATCTGTGTACCGCTTTGTTTTCTCATGGCCATATCCTGACCAGGCATCAAATGCTTCATTAAAATCCGTAAAGAGTGGATTATTTGTACACCAATAAGGATCACCATTTCTATTAGCTGGTGGGGATGGAGGCTCATCAAATAAAGGACTATCCATTATCTTCATTGTTGTCATGGAAGCTTCTGCCTCAGCTTGAAAATCTATATCTTGCAATCATTACAGTCAAAATCATTGTAATCACTTGAAGAGCATATAAAATCATCTTCAAATTTTTCCACCTCATTTTTAGTTGAAATCATTGACTCACATTCTGAGATCTCTTCACATGAATAAAATTGTTCACTCCCAAGCAAACAAACACTCTCATTGTTATCAACATAATTTCTTGAAGTAAAAGATCCAATTCCTACTCCATGAGGAGAGTCATGATCAACAAAGGAATGATATGACTCAATGTCGTCACAACTACCACAACATGAAAACTCACCAATAATGAGATTGCATTCAATTTCCTCAGACTGGATGTGTAAAATTTCATTTTCAATACCTTGATTATTGGTTTGTGACAAGGCATCATCAACATTAGCACCATTACTATTGATCAAATCATGGTATGGGGTAACCTCTTGTATTTCTTCCATTTCTTCACCATCCAAGACATCCCAAGGATGCAAGTCAGGCACACCCCCTCTGTTATCATTTTGTACATCTTGATCTCCATCACTACTGTAATGATATGCAGATATGTCATTTGTGAATTGATTACAATCATTATATTCTCCCATACAACATAATGGATGTTCATGTTCTGATGTACTATCTTCATTTATTTGCATTGTTTCCTGATCATTCTCAATAGGACAACAACCATTAACATCTAGGGGCATCACATGTGCATAATCATTATTATTTCCCTCTATAATATTTATCCAATCAATTACTTGGCCCAAATTGTGAGGCTTTAATTCCCTTGGCAGGGTACTCAGTCCTGATTGATACGTTTCACATAACATATCAATGCATATTGAATCTTCTGGTCTAACCCATTTGGGTACCTCGAACAAGGCATCTACAAATCTAGAGAATAAATCATAAGGTGATTCTCCTTTGTGCCTTTTCATTTCACACAATCTTTTAATAGAAGACACTTGATCAACTTTACTTTGATCTTGTGGACATTCAACTTGGAACTCACTATGATCTTCATGTTGTGGTGATGGAGAAATGGGAACATTAGGGAAGTTATCATCTTGACAAAAATCTCTGTTAGTCGATCCACCAATTTTATTTGCATGAAATGTGTTAGGATGACCAATACTAGTGGCTGAATATCCTTTCATCATTGAATATTTCAAGCTATTCTCAATATCTATAGCAATTTGATATGCTTGATGCAATGTTGTAGGTTCTTTATCTCTTAATAAATAACCCATCCTTTTATCAAATGCACCTGAATACATGACCAAACACTCTGCATCATTTGGTCTAATTCTTTTAGGGATCTCTCTTATTATCTTTGAAAATCTAAGATTAAAAAAGGGGACTAACTCATCCTCTTCTTTCTCCATGCTCATGATTTTTTTTTTAAATTAGGATTGGATCAATCCTTCCATAGAATTTCTCCATGAAAATTACTTTAAACTCATCCCATGAATGTATAGAAGATGCTGGTAGATACGAGAACCAATCTCTTGCATCTCCTTTTAAGGACTGAACAAACAATTTCATGACAACATCCTCAAAATCTATTTCATAATTGCCCATCGCATCAATAAATCTTGCAAGCGTTTGCTTGCTGATTCTGACTTTCCACCACTAAAATTGGGTACCTTTTCTCTGATCTTAGGTGGGACAACATTTGGATAACTACAAATGTTACTAAAATCTATAGCCTTGTACCTTTTAGTACTGAAATTTCTTTGATATGACAGAGGTTTCCCATTATACATTGCTATATTTTGTTCCCTACCAGGATGCATGGATTGACAATGCATTTTCTCAAACCTTACAAACCTTACCACATCTATCTTATAATTGCAAAAGGAAATTCAAATTCCTTTCACAATTATGATCTTAAGAATTTGACGATGCAAACATTCTATCTATTTTGCTTAAGATATTAAAATATAACATGCTTCTCCATGATAATACACAAATTTCAATTTACACTTTAAAAGCATGCAAAATTACCACTACTATTCCCTCATTTAGTGCCACTTCACCTAATAGGGAATCATTTACATCTTAAGTCCTGAATATTTCTCATAATTTGCTTGAAAATATAGCAATACTTCTTTAAATTTTATGAGAATACCTGGAACTCAGTAGAAACCATCAATCTTTCTTCCTCGACTACAAATTTGCAAGATCTAGAAAGTTTTGCATTCTTTATCAAGTTCTTTAGATAGAGTCGCCACCTCTTCAACAAAGGATTAAACTTCAAAAAACATAAAGTTCCTTAAAATGTAAATCTTCTTCTAGGTCTTCTCCATCAGCAGAGTCACATTCAAATTCTTTGAACTTTGCTGCAGCTAAAATACTTCCAGGTCCAGGAACTTCTCAACATTTGAACCAAAGTTCAAATTCACCAAATATTTGACTCAGAAATACAACAGTCTACAACTAGAGAATGAAAACTTTACCCAGTAGAGTCGCCAATTCTGTTGGTGTTTTTTTCAGCAGTACTTTGAATTCCTCTAAAGGGTAGCCAACCCTTATGCTTAAGAAACCACAAAGCAAGTGGCCAATGAACAAGTAAAGGATTCTAAGACCTTCACTCTTGCACTTCAGGCTTTGTGGGACCTAGGAGGGTGTTCCTTACTATGTTCAAATGATATTTATCTAATTGAGAACATATCTTATACACAAATTGATTCCTACTAATTGCAAATAAACGTAATTCAAAGAAGATTTGGCAGACCTATGAGTAAATAATTATCTATTTGTTAGGAATCCAAGAATACTCAAACTCATACTTCATAATTGAAATATTTTCAAATGAATGTTATTCTCATTTCAAATCCATAGCTAGGTGTGCCAACAACTCATTTACTTGCAAGATTTACTTAACAAATAGACCAATGCTTCATCAATTGGGATAATGGAGTCAAATATACAATAACCAGTAATATATAAGCTATTTAATTCAAAAATTGGTGGACTATTTCCATAGTGCTTTGTAGTATGAAAACTCACAATGCTTGAAACACAACTCCTTACTAAATCCTATGCAATTCATTACAAATATATGACCCTCTTCAAAAATTTAATCAACTCCTTGATTTAAAGCAAAAACAGAGCCACACATTCAATCGAACAATTGAAGATAAACGAGAAAACCATTGATATTTTCATTTATAACTTGCAAAAAAGATACATGGGAGAGTATTTGTTTCAAAACTAAGATTTGTTTTGGATATCTGTAGCTTCTATAAAACAAATTTAAGACTATTACATATAAGACTCATATCCAAGACAATATACTATTCTATTCATTTATATTCTCTACAGTATGCTCCTTCATGAGCTTAGGTTTTACCTAAACTATTACCAGAATTAAAATTTGAACCCCTTGCAATGAGCCCTGAAATCCTTTTTATAGATCAAGGGAGAAACAAGCACTCGACTCAAATGCAATTACATTTCAAAATGAATTTCATCTCAAAAAAAATTTCAACTGCATCTTAGATATTCCCCAAAAGGTTTCTTGTAATCATTTTCCAAACAGGGGAAACAAAATTTACACCATTTGCTTTAAAAGAGTGATTTGATGCCGCTAAAAACACTGTTAGCTGTCAATGAAACTTTACATTCCATACCCATGTCAAACCAAAAATATCTTCATGATACTAGCCTGAAGGTATCCTTAGTTAGCACAAAAGACAAAAACCCACATATGCAGAGAGTACAAGAACGGCCACCACAACAAGATTAATACCAACACAAAAATTAGAACCCAAAATGAGCACCAGAACCATAACCCAAGTACACACACCCACTTCACGTCCTTGCAGAGGCTGGTGGAGCTGCCACTTCTTCTTCACCAGTGTCCTTACCAACAACATAATGCATATGCCCATTTGGTGTCTTCACTAAAATTGGAGCAACCGCTATCACCTCCTCATCTGAGTTTGCAAATTCATTCAGAACCATGAGGTACCGATTATAACTTGAATCCATCTCAGTTTCACTATTTGAGGGGCTATCTAAAATTTTGATAGGAGAATTGTGCCATCCCTAAGTGCCTCAACCATACCTAATCTTTCTCCTTATTCCTTTCTCAAACTTTGCAAGCTCCTTCTCCCTAGCCTCTACCTTTTCTCCAATTACAACCTAGTTCCTTAACTGGTAATTGCTCCTTACAACAATTTGTATAGGCCTCTTGCTATGGGCCTCTTTCTTATCTCCTTTTGGAGTTGCAACAACTTTGGGCATGCTCTGTTCACCCTCTAGAAAATCATTGTGTGGTCCTTGTAAGTTGAGTCGTGGAGACCTCCGCACTGGTGATGCAACATAAACTAACATGCTCATTTTTCCAAGCAAACGACTTCACAAAATGTAGAATACTCTTCTCATAGACTTAGAAATTTTATCCTCTGATTGCAATGGTGAAAATAAATGCAATCAACTTCTCATTTATTGAGAAAATCACTAAAGTTGATCATCAATGCTCGATGAAAACCACATGAGCGAGTAGATGATCAACTGCTGGCATACACATCACAGCTGTTAATTACCTAAGTAGAGTGTATGCAAATCTACATACCAACCTTAATGATTATAGGAGAGTAATCATTGACACGTATAAGGATCGTGTTTGATTAATCTTGAAAATGCCTCCTGCAATTAATGCCCATTCACACGAAGAAAAAATGGCTATCATGCTTATGTTTTTGGTTTTAAACATTGGTCGTTGATCTCCTGATGAAGTGGTCTTTTGGACAAATCAGATTGAGTCAAGTAGGTTTGAATTCCTGATACCATTGCTCACTAATTCCTGTCCAATGGTATTCATCCATTTAGGTGCTACACATCCACCTGCGGGCTCCACCATTCTCTTTTTCAAGCGGCCAAGGAATCCACATGTCACAAACCCTCTGACCCCACAACTTCAAATTAACTATTGTTTAAGTCTCACGGGGTCAGCAGGGAATGCCTAAGATTTAATCTCACTGTTGCATCTTACACGTTAGATCAAAACCCTGAAGCATTGGGTTCACTATCGAAGATTGAGCCCCATACCAATGGAGGGACACGTGTTGAAAGCCCACGAACCCCACGACTTTTGTTAAGCCATTATTTTAATCGTGCGGGGTTGGCGGGGAACAACCAGGATTTGATTTGGCGATCGGATAGTGGTCCATTCTACACATGCAAATAACATTAGTTTTAAAATGGGGTCATGACTAGGATGACGAGACCTAACCCTAAAAAATGAAGGCTTAGGACTTAAGTCTTTTAGCAAAATATTTCAGTCTGACTTAGGCAATATTTAGATCAATAGAGAGCACGATGTGACCAGCGAACCTAGAAAAAGGGGCTTGTAAAGACAACATTTTGAATGGCTCAAGTCATGACTTAAATGATCGGCGACCAACTCCAGCAAGTAAATTTAAAAATAGAACCCCCAATGGCTTATGATGGAGAATTTATAAAATGAGGGTTTCGAGGCCAAAACCCTAACCTACCCTTGGATAAAAGGCTCAGAAATCATGATCAGAACATGGACTTGCTCAAGATTTTTCAAAATTTTTGGAAGCTTTATCAGATTGAATGCTTGAAACTTTATCTTGAATGCTTGCTTGAATCATGAAAACCTACATCACAAATGTTAGCTCAAAAAAACACATGATGCATGAAGATTTTGACATGACGCTTGAATCTTGAATTGATGCTCCAAAATGCTTGATATTAATCAATAGTAAGAGAAACAAAGACTTTATATTCCTATCTAATGTATCTTTGTTTAGCGATTTAGTCCTGCTAAGGGAATCTAGGCAGAATCTTGAATCTTCTACTAGTGAATCAAGATCTACAAAAAATTGGCAAAAAGAGGTATACTGGGACTCATATGCCCAAAGGGACGATTTAGTCCCAATATTAGGGTTTGACTGAAACTTTTGTAGCCTCTAGTGATCTTCTGTAGCTTTCGTCTTGTTCGATCTCCGAGTTCAAAAGTTTGAATTCTAGCCTGTAGGCGAGTTTCCGTGAAGATGACAACTTCTTGACAACTTTGACAACTTTTGTCAATCTTGCAATTTTGTCTTCATAGGATCTTCAAGCTTCAATTCACCTAAATCTGTAATCACACATGAAGAGGGAAAAAATGTTGTTGAGGTAGGGAATAGGGGTTTACCTTGGTCAAGCCTTGTTTTAGTAATTAAACCTTGAAATGAAATGAAATATCATGAAGAAATGATGAATGAACAAATGTAATGTTGCAACTCACCAAATCCTGAAAACAAAGGCTACAAACTTGTGTGAAATGGCTCCAATGGATGTGGATCTTGACTCTTGATTGAATGCTTGAAACTTTATCTTGAATTCTTGCTTGAATCATGAAAACCTACATCACAAATGTTAGCTCAAAAACACACATGATGCATGAAGACTTTGATATGATGCTTGAATCTTTAATTGATGCTCCAAAATGCTTGATAATCAGCTCTTGAATGCTCTCTTGATCATAAATTTTCTATAATTATTGAATACTTGAAAGCTTAGGTGAAATTATGTGAAATAACCTTGTATTTATACTTGTTTATGCAAAATTTCCTGAAATTACAATACTACAAGTCAACATCAAATCTAGGATAATAAAATCCCACCAATATTTTGATTCAAAATAAGTCCTAGTTAAAGCGGGTCTCATACGCCAATTGGGGTGTATGAGTCCCAATGTCTTAAACACGAGACACAAACTTCAAGAAGTGTCTTGTTTGATGCAATGTTTAAAATTAGGCTCCATGACCTAGGTGGGACCCATACGCCCAAGGAGGCATATGAGTCCCAAATCACTAGATTTGGAACACATAACCTCAAGCATTGAATCATGATTTGTCATTTATTAAATATCGGGATTATCCTTAGAAAAATGCACTTAATAAGGCTTGTGGATGGAAAATAGGACAAAATAAGGCATAAGGAAGCCCAATTTTAATGAGGAGGGCCCAAACAAGTGTGAAAATGTAAAGGGATACATTTTCCTACACTACAATACTATACATCGATTGTTAGTGCTTTATGAAGTATAGTGATACTCTAGGTGCGTTGCATGAAATAGAGTTACTTTGAATTACTTGATTGACATTTTAGATAATGTGAGTCAAAGGGGAGGTTATTCCTAGGATTAGGATAATACATGGGAAAGGGAATAACATAGAATATAATAGAAGAGAATACTAATGGTCAAAACACAAATCGAACAATTGTAGTGGTGAATATAGATGACCCTCACTCGAAGTACTAGGTGTTGAATCTTTGGCCAAAGTAGTGTACACAACCACTGTCTACACTATCAATTCAATGTGATCCAAATACATACTACATTGATAATATCATAGAACTAGAGGTTGACTTTATGGTAAGCTCTAGACATGTAGGACACATCACTATGCTCAGAAAAGGAAATTTGAAAGGTGAGGTTACCAAACCAATCTCTTCGTCGAAGGGTAGGGCCATCTACCAGTTTGGTAGATGTGCCCGCTCAAGGGTGATCCCACAATAGTGGTTTACACTTTTTGGCCAAACTTGACATTGAACTAAATCTTTTTAACTAAATCTTCACTTTTGGGCACCTATAGTTGCTAAACCATGAGGAATTTGAAGCCGATGCAAACTAGTGATTTGTGACATTTTGTCTATAGATTCTAAATATATTTAAAAAAAAAAATTGGAATCAAATTTCATTTCTTTTTCTATCTCCTTCAAAAGCTAGTTTTTAATAGTAAACACCATTTTTAAAGAGCGATGTGTACTTTCTAACACATAATTTTTTTTCTATGAAGGATAAAATTCTATTTTTTTTGAATTTAGATTTGTAACTATGATATCTAATGCATGCAATTGGTTTCATAGTGTTTTATTGAATATTTATTTCTTAATTAAGTTTTGAAGTGAAACCGGTTACAATTTAGACATAGGTTTACTTGCTAACACAACTTTTTTTTGTATGTGTAGACACTCAAAATATCCTGATCGATATCATGCACTTGATCTTGATTAACTAATTTTGAATCTTCCTTGATCATTTCTTTACTAACCAATTAATTGAATAATCTTTATTTAATTAATTCATCAAAATTCCTCCTTTAATTAAATAAATCAACTTTATTTAATTAAATCCTAATGTTTCCTCTTTGATTAAATAAATAAAATTTATTTAATTAAATCCTAAAGTCCTCTCTTTAATTAAATAAATCAACTTTATTTAATTAAATCCTAAAGTCATCTCTTTTAATTAAATAAATCAACTTTATTTGATTAAATCTAATGTTCTTCATTTAATTGAATAAATCAAACTTTATTTAATTAAATCCTAATGATCTCTCTTTAATTAAATAAATCAACTTTATTTAATTAAATCCTAACATGCTCTCTTTGATTAAATAAATCAGCTTTATTTAATTAAACCCTAATGTTCCTCTTTGATTAAATAAATCAACTTTATCTAATTAAATCCTAATGTTCTCTCTTTGATTAAATAAATCAACTTTATTTAATTAAATCCTAATGTTCTTCATTTAACTAAATAAATCAAATTTATTTAATTAAATTGCTAATCTGCTAATATCCTCTCATTTGATTTAAATAAATTCAAATATCTAAATCAAATGTCAAATCAAACTAACTTCATCTAAGTTAATTAATCCTAATTAACTCCTAACACCAATCCTCCATTCCTCTAGCTTTTGCAAGTTGCACATGTAAATCAATTTATTTGATTTATTAATTCCTCTTATTTTCATTCAAATATGACATATTCTTGGAATATTCCACCAATTTGAAATCTCCCTCCCAAAGGACTTTATCCTCCAACATGGCATTAAAAGCTTTTACATGTCCTTTTCTTGAGCCAACTTGGCATTAATTCCTCTTACATCCCTCCTTACACAAGTCACTTCTTCAAATTCAAATTCCACCTACATGCATTTAGCATGCACATTGTTCAAAATGTGCTCCACTCTCCTTCATTAGCATGTTGACAAGTGGCACAATGCCATTGGTCTATCTTTAATCCCACATTCATCCTATTCTTCATTCTCCAATCCTTCTCCATTATAAATAGAGGCCTTCTCTATTTGATTTGGCATCCATAATCCATGTAAGATCATCATGCTCATTTGAATCCATGATCATCCACAACTTCATGCAAGGTTACTATCTATAGATTTGAGCAAGTTCATCCAAATTTTTATCCAAGTTTTCATATATTTCATCATCAATAGCTAGGTTATTGACAAATTTCATCAAGGATCAATCAATCATCATCAAGCTTATCAACGAATTGGGAAAAGGGCTTCTTTCCATATCAAAGAAGCACCAATTCCCCCATGGGATGCTGGGTTTGAGCATTTTGAATAAGATTTCATTAGCTTGTATTTGATATTTTATATTTGTTTTCTTGTTCATTGTGTTTGAATGAATTTCATGGGGAATGTTTATTTAGACTTGATTATTGACTAATGTTTGATTGTTTGTTCATGTTAGAGCAGGTTTAGGAAAAACATTCTACAGTATGTATCAAAATTCAATATTTTTTTGTTGGATCAAGGACATCAATATCAAGTTCATAGATATTTTTTAGAATTTTTTTAATAATCTACTATTTTTCCACATGTGCATAACATAGAGCTTGATTTTCGATGAAAACCTACATTAACAAAAAATAAAAAATAAATATAATAATCAAATTAAATATATTTAAAATTATACTTTTTGGGAAGCTTATAATAAGGAATACATACTTACAAAAAATATATTTTAAATGAATTTATTTGATCCCCCAAAAGATAAATCAAAAGTGGTTTTTTATCAGCATTTTGATAGGTGTAAAAGAGACTCTGTTATAGGTATGGTTTAAAAATAGAGGGGTTCTATCCAAGGGGGTTTGATCAAACCCTCTTCAATTGGAATCCTTTAAATGGAACTTTTAAAGGCTTAAATCATTACATTTTTTAAAAATATACGATTTCAAAAAAAATCAGGATGTCCCAAAAAGTGTAAACCACTATTGTGGGATCACCTGCGGGGGATCATAGTTAGTCCATGGTTGGCGGAAAAGGGCTTGAGTGATGATTCTCCTCATATAGTTGGCAGCCAAGATTCGAGAGAAGGATATTTTGAACCATTTGTATTTCTAGTTCATGTAAGTTTGTTTAGTCTATGTATGTATCATGTGTCCATCTTTATGGAAATTGTAATGTGAAACGTTATCTCGAATATATTTATGTAAAGTTACATCATACTTATACTATTGGAAATGATTCTTTGATTATGTAATGGAAAAGTTTGGATAAGTTATATTTCAAATGATGCATTTATTATTGAATAGAAAATAATTTAAATTTTATTGCTCTATATTGGATGCATAGAAAATTACTTGTGGGTAAAACCTAGTAGATTTACTAGAGAGAAAAATGGGTGTGTTACAATTTGGAAATTTTAAAATGAGTGGATGATCTAAAACTAATAGTGCTTCAAGTTAGTTGAATTTCTATAACCCGACCTTTGACTGCTTTGTGATCTATATTCTCAATGTGAAATTCACTTAAGATCATGACCCATTTTTCTATTCATCCAATGAGAGCTAATTTAGACAAGTACTTGAGTGGGTCTATTTTTGAGATGAGTTTTATTTTTCCATTGAGCATGTAATGATTGAGTTTCTAAGCATTGAAGACAATTACTAGACATGCTTGTTCCATTGGTGTGTAATTTATCTCATAACTCTCTAAGGTGTAACTAACATAATAAATAGATCTTTCTTTTACATTGTCATCATGTTGTGTTAAGAGAGCCCCCAATACTACTAATATGGGAAAAAAATATAATAAGGGATTGCCTAGAATGGGTGGCATGATCATAGGAGGTGATGCAAGGTATTCCTTGAGTTGATCAAATTCTTATTGACATCGAGTTTACCACTAAAATATCACTTTTTTGTGACTTAGATATGTGAGAATGGTTGGCATTTATCTCCATATTATGCAATAAAGTATCAGATGACCTAAATATTTCCTTGAATATTACAAAGTTGCTTTAAAGTCTTGGGAGGATGAATTTAAAGGATAGATTGATTTTTTTGGATCTACTTCAATGCCTCTCTGTGATATAGTGAAACCCAAGAGTTTTCTTTAAGTTACATCAAAGATACATTTCTTGGGATTAAGACATACTTGATAATTGGTTGGCCGATCAAATATGTGTTCAAGTACTTGGTTGTGTCCATTCCTTTTCTTGGATTTACCCAAAATATCATCGACATAGTCTTCCATGATAACATGAAGCATGCCATGTAATATTTTTGTAGGCTTCTCTAAAAAAATAAAGCCCAAAAGGCATCACTTGATAATAAAAGGTGCCCAAAGATACAACAGTTTTGTGTTGATCATATGTGGCTATATAGATTTGTTTATATCCTAAAATTCCATCCACAAGTGATAATATCTCATGTCCCGTATTAAGGTCAAATATGAAGTCAATGTTGGGTAGTGGGATATTATCTTTTGAACATGATTTATTGAGGTCTCAAAAGTTGATGCAAACATGAATTCCCCCAATTATTTTGGAAACCAATACAATATTGGATATCCACTAAGGATAATCAATGGGTTATATAAATCTAACTTCTAAGAGTTTTTGTAGGTCTACTTTTAACAAGAGGGTAATTTGTGGATGCATTTTTTTAGGTTTTATTTGATTGGTTAACATCTGGATATACTGCCAAGTTGTGTACAATCAATGATGGATCAAACCTGGCATATTAATGTAGGACCTTTTTTTGCACTCTCTTTAAGAAGGTTGTAATGTTTTGGTTTTCTTCATTTGTGAAAGAAGCTATCATGAATATGATCTTAGGGTATTTTTTGTTTCTATATTGATTTCTTATGTATCTTTAATAATTACTATATATTTTTCATGATAATGGGTTACGATTAAAGGTAGATTGATTTCCTCATCATCTATTACCTTAGTGAGGTTTTAACAAAGGGATGCACCTTTTATTTTATTATTTCATTGTCTAACAACGCCTCATTAAAGTTTTCACTAGGGGAATTTTGATTTTTGATTTTATTTTTTTACGACTAAGGGAATTGACCTATTCTCCAAAGTATGCCTCACTATTCAAACTAATGTTAGATCTTGATTTATGGTCTTTCAATACTAATTTTTCTCAAATTCCAAAAGATCTATGATTGATTTGTCATTTTGAAATTTGTTAATAATTTGATGTCTTTGTTGGTCTTGATCTATCAATTCAGGGTATACAAGTGGAATATTGATAAAGTGGATAGTGTAGATGTAATGGTGTAAAATATTATGTTTTAGAAAAGCTCAATGATGTGTTCAAAGGAGTCTTCATAAGTATCCTCTTTGGTGTTATTGACAATAGGAGAAGTATTGACTATTTTAGTGAGAACGGAATCAAGTTTTGTAAGAGCTCAATCTTAGATGATTCATACCTAAGACCTTGATATTTAGGATGTTTGATTAGCATTAGAGGCTCTAACATTCCTTGTTCATTTAATCCAAAGAATTTAACTTTGTAGACCATATTCTTATAGATATGTATACCTTTAGGATATATTTCTATGGTTAGATAAGGTGTTTCTTCATCTTTATAAAGCTATAATGTAAAATCACTCTCAATAGTATCTTTATCTAAGAATCCCCAATGCTTGAAAGAACTTGGAAGGCCTAGGTTGACCATATGATTTAGGAGAGAGTGAGATTTGTCCTACATAGATTGAGCTATATAGTTCATACTCTCTACATCCTTTGCTAGTTATTTTTTCCTCAATGTCAAGGATAATGGTTTGAGAGGTGGAGGAGGATGTAAGTGATGATATATCTATGTAGGATGAGGATGGTGAGGTGATATCATTAATTGGGCAATGAGATGATCAGATATAGCTACCTTCCAATAGTCTATAATATTGGAAGGGTTGTGAGTTGGAAATGACAATTTTTTTTTTTACCTTTTTATGGGAATTTGATGCATTGATGGTAGGTGGAGGGTATGTATTGCATGACATATATATATGGGTGTCCAAAGAGAATTTTATAGGGAAGATCAAGGTTTAATATTTAGAAGGTAGTCTTCATGGTAATAGGATCAACTTGGATAGTTAACTTTATAATTCCTTATTATTCATGTTCAATATTATCATATGCCTTGATGGTAATTTTATTTTGACAATCTACGAATCCATCAAAATATCCCAATTATCTTATTAAATTTAAAGTACATAGATTCAAACTTGATCCACCATATATAAGGACATGTTTAATTTTATTCTCATGGATGAAGGCTTCAATATGGAGTGCTTTGTTATGGGGTGATTCATTGGATGTTAAATATTTTATATAAATACTAGGTGATATGGTGAGGATAATTCTGCTATCATGGCTTTAAATTGTTCCACATTAATGTTATTTGGTACTTGTGATATCACAATACTCAGTCTAAGATCTCTTTGTCGAGAGGAGATATTTTTAGGAGCTCTAAGATAGATATTTGGGTGGGTGTTTTGCTAAGATGGTATAGGATATTATGTTGGTGGGAGGGTTAATTGAATGAGGATGAGGCACTTTGGATTCTTACCATGCCTTAGTGTGTGGTGACAATATAATTAGAGAATTTAATGGTCACGGTGGCTATGTGGAATTCCATTCCTCAACTCTTCCTACATTAGAATCATAGGATGGAGAGCTTTGCACATTATTGGTATAATTTTAGGGGAATCCCTTCTTGGATGTGGAGGCTTTTTCTTCATAATGTTTTAAAAAAGGTTCTTTATAGATACCTATTTTTTTTGTTGATGAGTTGGATGTATGACCTTCAATTTCTCTCAACTTGGTCAATGTGATCTTGGATATAGTTATTAAGTTTCATAGACTTAGCAATATCATGTTCTTTAAACCTATGGTATTCACAATATTTTTTGTCTTTGTACCATGTAGGTTTGGGTTGACTTTCATCAAATGGTGATGTCATGGGATATTTGACTAGGTTTTCTTGGACCAATTTACAAAAAACTGCTTTTATTCACTCTTCTAGTGGAGTCTATTTTCATTTGGAATGATTGTTTTATTGTGGTTGTCCTTGTAGATTTGTGATGTTGTTTTGGATAGATTGTGCTTTTGGATTATTTTGCGATGATAATGGTGCTTGTTATATTTTTTGAACATATTTAGCATTGGTTACATGATCATTAACTATGTTTTTGATTTTATCCCAAAAGCAAGGTTTTTCATTGGATTGATTATTGTTGTTATTTTTAATTTCCTTATGTATTTTGACTAAACCTTTAGCTACAAATACTTTTATGATGGCCACTCCTTTGTCTATGATTCATTGAAGGAGTTAGCGCATTGGACTTGTAGGTGGGAAATCATTTCTTGATTTAAGTTTTGTACAAAGATAGTGACCAATTATTTCTCAAGAATATGCCACGAGAATATACTAGCAAGATGTTACCATTGATGTAAGAAGGAAGAAAATATATCACCATTCTTTTGTTTAGTGTTATACAAGAATAACATAGTGATTTAATATTTGATGTTTTAAGATAAGTGTGCAACAATATTTTTGGATAATTCTTCGAAGGTCGTGATGAAGCCATATGGAAGGAAAATTAATAATTCCAATGCTTTACCTCCTAATATTTGATGGAATAGTCTCATAAGATATATATTACTGTAAGAGACTTCTTGGTAAACTATGTAGAATTCTTTATTATGCTCTCTAGGATTACTTTTCCCTTTGTATTTATAAAATTTTGACATTTCAAAGCTTTGGGAGAAAGGAACCGTGGTAATAGGCCTATAAAATGGGTAAGGACATATTTCATCAAATGTGTATGGTTTCTTTGTATGTCCTACTTGGAGCCATTGAATCATATTCCTCATATATTGCAGATCTTGTGTAATCTTGATGGGATCGGGATTGCTAGATGTATAGGTTAAGTGTATGGATTTGCATAGATGCATGTTTTGTTGATTGAAGGGTATGTGTTGGTAATGTGATGTAGGAATGTAGGTTGCATGTTGGAGGTGTTGTTGTGAGAAGGTTGGGTTGATGTATTGATAATGTGTGGGATAGAGGTATGAATGATATATATTGTGTATAGAGGGAGAGATATGTGTGAAATATTAATGGGTGGGAGATAGATTTGTTTAATGTTGAGGGGTGGGATGTATGTTTGAAGTTGTTAGATGAAAATTTTGATTGCTTTATAGGTGGTTGAGGTATGGAAGGATGTGTGCTAGAGTGAACTACTCTTGTGGGTCTAACGCTTGTCGTGCAAACCCCAAAGGACAACTACTATGCACACAATTTTTTTTTTTTATAAATACAAAGGAACATATTAAGTAATCATATAAAACACCATTATACATTATTACATTTCTTGATACACTTTCAAACATCTAAGTACTTTGGGGCACATGATGTTACATTGCTTAA
>VDFB02369775.1:0-28647 GCA_007258455.2 Sequoia sempervirens | reverse complement strand
TGCTTGCTCTGCTTCAAAACGCTCTCTCCAAGCAAGGAATGTCTCTACTGTTACTATCTCCCCATGTGGTATTATTACCTAAAACATATAAAAGCTCTTTGTTTAATAATGAAACACTTAGAAAGGATTTACTGTTAGCAGCAGGTAAAGGCTTTATATTAACATTGAAAATCTACATACCAAAAAACAAAGTTGCCAATGTTGGATGAGATTATAAAGTAAACCACAGAAACCTGTTGAAAAGCAATTAAGTCGCAACTTGAATTACATCAATACCATGGTTCACAACAATAATTACCAAGTTCATTTGGAGATAGCAAGAACGAAAATTAAAAAGCCAGAGAATGCAAAATGACAGGAAACTTGATTTCTTATGCCAAAATGATACAAGGGAAAATGCAGGGAGAGTAATTTAGGAAGCAAATATCTTATCTAAGCACAAAAATGAAAAATGTTTTGTCTTACATGTTATCATCACAGGTGCAAATAGGAAAACAGGACTCCCAGAACCTCCCTAAAGACAACTTTGTAGTATATAGACACGCATCAAGCTTTTGAGCAATCTATGTTTAAGTTCTATCCTTCCAATTAGTGGATTACAATTGTACCAAGTTCCATATGCTACAAGGAAAGTTTAACTTAAATGAAATAATAGTTAGTATGGAACACCATATACAGGAAGGCTCAAATGTTCATATGTTTGAAAACTTGCAGGCCACAGTAGATCTCCTAGGATCAATTGGCTTGTGGCATAGTCAGATATTTTTACTGTTCACATTTTAATTAACTGGCTACTATCTACCAGACCTATATGATTATAGTACCTAGGTCTGTGTTATTCTGACAATCATTTCAAACAGACCAACTAGCATAACACCAATTATATTCTGCGAGTAGCCCCCAGGGTGTAGACAGATTGGTAAGTTATTGGAAGACAAGAATATTGGCTGAGTGTTCAAACCCTGTCACTACTGCTCAGAGAGTGGCTAGCCTCTGGCTTAGGAATTATAATGGTTGTGTAGCTTGATAGTGTTCATGTGATATTAAGTCTACTAACAATTCTCCCATTTTTAATAAAATAGAATTAAAGTCTGCAAGGGATGTAAGAGAAATAGAAAGTTAAATGAACAGAGTAAGAGAAACAGAAAAATGTCAAGGAACAAATAGCATCCAAAAAGATAAGGTTAAAGGCAGGTATTTTTAACTTTCAAGTGAAATGACAAATAATTGCTTGAAAGATATGCAAACATAGATGACAACTTCCAATTTCTCATTGACCTATACTAAAGAATCAGTTAGCATGCTCTGTGAACAATGTGCTACCCACTCCACCACTTCCAAAATGTTCCACATATTACGAGCCATTCTCCAATACATTATGGCCTATATGCACACAGTTATCAAGCCCCAAAGTCATAGATGGCAGTTATTAAACTTACCGTATGCTCACATCTTCTAATTCTCTATGCAGCCTCCCTTTTATTCTCATGCTCCATGTCCTTTGTCCTCAAAGTTCACTAATCCACTATTTGAGCTCTTTCAAATTGCAGGCTCGCTGATTATTTTATCTGGTTTATTCTTGATAATGTATGTCCCCGAATTTCTCTCAAAAATGATTCGTCAAGTTCAAAAACATATTAAATAGCTTTTGAGACACAATGAACAGTCAGTTACAAACAATGCCTTTCTGTATTGTACAAAAAACCAAAGCTTTAAAACTTTGTAGAATACACATCTTACATAGAAAATTTTGTTATCCACTCATTATTTTGAGGTTTAACATTTTCTTAGCATTTGTACATTCTCCAAGCATGCAGATTAGAAAAGATACAATCATACAGACATAAATACAGTTATAGTCATACAAACAAAAGAACAGACAAGCTACAAATTTTCAGTTATCTATCAATAGATTCAGAATTTTTTGGCTATTGGATATGCTCTAAGTGAGAATAGATACACACATGCCAATTCATAGATAAGATAGATTTTGAGAGTTTTTGGGTTGCTGGCATGCTCATTAAGGACGCTCCTACTAATGCTGGAGGATCTTAGGGAATTGAGCAATCAGCATCAACCAAAATATTTTGTTTCCATTTTTGTTTGTTGGCTCCAACTTTTGGCTTCTTAGGTGTACATTCAAACCATTTTCCCTCTCAAAATGGTGCCCTAGACATGTGGAGGACTTATTTTGCCACATAAGTTGATGACTATCAATCCAAAGCGAAAGAGGAGTTTGTAGAGTTAATCTTGGGGGGAGTCACAAACCACATTTGACACCCTTGTTTGCATGTGTAATGTCCCCAACGGATATTAATGCTAATATTCCTCAAATCCCCTACAAATATACAATTTAATTATTTAAGTGTTATGTTTTGATACCATTGTAATGTCCCTGGTTAAATTATTAATGGAACTACTTTGAAAACCCACTTCAAATATTTTTTAATCGATTGTTCACATTCCCAAGTAATATCCCCAATGGATATTAATATGTACTAAACTAGGGTTCTCTCTTTTAACCAGACATAAACATATATCATGACCAGTGTTCACTATATTGCAGTCTATATTAAATATAGGACCCCTTTCTATAGATTTATATATTGAGGCAAATACATTGGTGTTTCAAATATATTACAAGCTTATACCCCAAATTTCCTTATTCCCTTCCACCATAACTCACAAACCAAATTGTAACTAATACGGTGACCAATATGGTGAACCCAATTTGAAAACACAAATTTGCATTCATTGATACATGTTTAAACTTGATTTACAACACACAGTCGTAATGGGGCCATTCTTACATTTACAGATAGAAAGAAATACATTACAACTGTTGTTTCAGTATGGACGAGGACTCCCATCAACATCAACACCCTTCTACACTTTGGTCTATTTCAATTTTCAACCCCTTGGGTAACAGTCACCACAGACGCCCTTGGAATAACTTCTCTCTCAACAACTGTAAGTTTTGTGTCGTCTTGCTATCATCAATATCAACCACCATTATATCTCAAACACAACCTCTAGGTGAGAATTGCTTCTTCAGCCAACAAGGTTGTGTTCCTTTGCACTCACGAACCAATAGGGTTTTCATCCTCTGGTTGTTATAGATCTACGGGATTGTCATTGAGTTTGTTCGTTTGATCATGAGTACTCTAGACAATTTTGGTTAGGGTTTGGTGTCTGTTCAAAAGTTCTTTTCATTCTTATACTTCCAACCTAAAATACCATCCATATAGAGGATGAAACTAGCATGGAGATTGTCAACTACCAGAGAAGCAAATAGATGGGGGTGTCCATGCCTACTAGCATAGTTTTCCTTTGAATCAAGCCCAAAATCTACATCCACGTCCAAAAAGGTACTAGGGAGGCATGGAGGAAGAGAATTTATGATGGCTCCCTATCCCAAATTTCCCCGCCTTTGACTTGGGTCAAATAGTGGAAGCAACCAATCCTACATATGCCTCCTTTTGACATGATGATGAATGATAATATCCATAAACTCCCACAGAACCCCAGGCTGCCACATGTGTTTACCTCCATGTTTTTGTTGGTGATTCCTTGCACAAGTATCTACTTTGGCAGTTACATCACCACGCTTATGCTACACAATTTTGGTACTCATTTGAAGTCCTCCTCAAGATCTTCTTGTTGAGCTCATAACTTCCTCAACCGGGTGGGTGGGTCCAAAATCATTTTTCCTTAATTGAGGAGGGCATCCTTCACTCAATCACATAATTGACAACACTTGTGTGGCTGCAATTGATGTGAAGTAGTAGCTGGGAATGATGATGGTAGCATCTCCAAAGCTGGAAATTATGCGAACAGCAGTCTTTGTCTTGTTTTCTGTGAAATATAGTGGAAAATTGTGAGCATCACTTCTTCCTCTTCTGCCTAGTTTGTATTCTTGTGAGAATGGATTTGAATTTGAGCTTCTTCCCTCAAACTCACTGGTATGGATTTGAATTTGAGCTTCTTCCCTCAAACTCACTGGTATTCATGAAGTGCCTCTGTACTGTGTCAACAACTTCCTTTAGATGAAAGATGTCATAAAGCATCACCTCCTTTTCCTTGGAATGTGACCATGGCATGTTCAAAAGTATGCTCGTCTCTCCTATGCTTTTGTCATAAAAATATCCCTATGTTCCACAGATTCTTACCATGATGCCACAAGCTGTCCCTTTGACAATTGGCGTGGATCAGATTGTTTGTAGGCTGGAAAATGGCTGTAGTAAATGTAGGTTGCTTTAGATTTCTCCCAAAACAGCAATGTGTAGCCTAGAATACTTGCACTTAACGACCCCAATAGGTGAGATCTTCCACACGCAAAATCAAGCAAAGAGTTCTTCCTCAAACCTGCAGAGCTATAGCTGCTCATGAAAGATATTATCCATCCAAAGCATGAGTTTATAAAAATGATTGATAGAACATAGCAGCTTGGCTACAAAACTGAGTTGCTTTATTCAAAACCAAGAAAACAAAGGATGAAATTCACCTTGTACTAGGTGAGAACATTTCAGCCATTGTAATGGCCCGGAAACTCCTCCACTATGTGACAAAAAATCCTTCTATGAATGCAGAGAAGTTATGGAGGAAGCTGGAAACATTGAGAACAATAGATTGATGGTTGGAAACCACCTTTATTTTGGTCCTTGGCTCATTTTTCTAGAAGCCAACACTTATCCCTACCATGTATGGTTGGTGACTTGCAAAAGATGTAGCACAGTCATTTGCTCATTGTTTACTCCCAGCACCTGAGACCTGGAACAGGGATTCATTTATTGCTACTCTCATAGGTTTGACAACTTAATTTTTGGGTACTCTTCCTTTCTAGTTGCTTTAGGCAGCTTATTGTTTTCATCCTAAAGCACAAATTGTGTCACAAAGTCTAACCCTCACATAGCTTTAGCCAAAAATGCAAACATTTGATGTTGTCTGTGTTCCCTAACTTGCAATTGCTCCTCCAGGGTCTATATCTGCATCTCAGCGACTTGTTGCTGCCTAAGTCTTGCTCACTCTATTATGAGTAGACTCTCGCTCGCTCTATTATGAGTAGACTCTCATTCTTTTTAAGATTCCAACTTTCTTCTTCCAGTTCATATCTTGTAGCATCTACCATCCATGGATGCAAGAAATCTGATTCATTTCAATGCTCGGAGAACTAATAGCATGCCCCAAGCATAAAACATTCGTGTAATCAAACTCACATTTAAATTTTTTAACAAATAGAACATGTTGCCCTAGAATCTCAAAAATCAATTCTAGGGACTTCCTCTATTCCTTCCAAGCCTTTTCACATATCAACAGGTCATAAATTTTTGTCAAAATAGATAGTTTTATCTGAACATTGAACACCTAATCTATATTGAATTGGAAAGTAGCTTTACCATTAATTACATTGAAGAGTATGACCAAAAACTCAATGTGACCAACAAGGCATTTGAAAGTTGCAGACTCTCTTCTAACAAAAATCTGATGGTAGCTTGCTCTCAAGCAATTATAGGGCTTGTTTGAATACTCTATCTAATGGTGATCTTGGGAACATATAGTATACTGCACACCACACTATGCCAATTTGGAGACATTTGAATATAACAATACAGACAATGTTGCTTACCATAAAATGAAAGAGTGCGCATGCTATCCCTCACTAAGCAACTAGCTCCCCAAGCAACTCGCCCCCCGCAAGAAGTCACCCCTTCTATGTCTACTCCCATAGTTCCATTTGGGAGACCTCCAAGCACCCAATCTCTTCATTCAGATCTGAATTGTTGATTCTGTAGATAGCCACCCATACAAATTTTAGTTTCCCATAACAGATATTGCATTACATACTTTATGCTCATCCATGGCTACATTGAGTGGTCTACTCGTCCAGGTTGAAGTATGCTAAATTTGTTAGCAACAATGATATCAAATTCATCAAAAACTTCAAAACTTCTTGCATTATGCCTGCCTTTCAACTGCCATTCAAGCACACCTGTGTTAGCAAAGGCATGTGTATTCTCTTTAATTGAATTAGGCCTCCAATAAGGACAAGAAAAATTGGCTTGAATAGATTCAATGAGATCATCTGGGGCTCCAACCTTATGTTGTCCCATTACATACTCCTCACAAATCCTAGGCAACGAATACATATTCTTGATTGTCATTGCTGACGACCAGTATGACAACAAAGTGTTGCATCCTCTACCTAGATGAATTATGAGAATGCCCTAAATACCCAAATTCCACTCCCTTTGGCCTAGTCACTTTTGTATTTGAGGATAAAGATCTATGTGTCCTTTGCTACAAATGGTATTATTAATCTTTTCCCTATGCTTAAAGTACTTTCCATGTTAACAAGACTGCTGAAAGGACATTTTCTAAAGTGAATCCGTGTTATAATGTCTCCAACTTTTAAATTGCACTCATAGGAATGATTGGGGTGTGTTCTTTTTTCTTCTTTGATGAGGTTAAGTAGACATATCTTTTCTGGTTCCTAGTGGATAAAAATATTAATCGCTCCAACTTCCAAGCCCAAGGCTAGGTGCTTTGTGCTAGCAACATGTGCTGCTGTGATTCTGATGTTGCAGATTTCTCATCAATTTCTGCTTCATATAATGGATTTATGTATTCTTTACTAAGAGTGGTATCTTCTACCATTTTCATTTCTTGAGCAAGAGTGGTTGCATCCTCATACAAGGGATTCATGTATTCCTTTGTAGTTGGTTGAACTTCAGTTTTCACTCTTTCTTCTTTATCTTCCTTATTAGGTACACAATCCTTTGCATTCTCAATTACATTAGGCTCATCTAAGTCTGAGCACTTATCCAACACTACCTTAGTGTAGTGAATTTGCTGCTTACCAAGGCACTTATAATTGAGAGACCATGACTCCTTGAAAGAAAAACAGAGTTGCCTCCTCCTAAGCTCATTTTTTGGTGTCTTCATCTAAGATGTGGGGCTCCCTTTGATTTGTTGCAATAGGGTGTCTTACGAAATTATTCATATTTTGGTTTTGGTTGCGGCTCTTTATCAAATTTCTCTGACTCCTCTTCTAACCTAATTTCCTCTTTGCCATGCTCAATAATCTCCTCCTTAGCCCCTTTTGACTTTCCCTCATCTTGTAATGTTTCAACTAGAATTGGAGTTTACTCTGCAAAGTGCCTTGCCAAATCTGATGTAAAATCCTTGATTTTCAACCTTAGACAATTTGACAAACACTTTGCTTGTAACCTTTATTCTTGCTGGTTTTGTTTCAGTCTGATTGTTCTTGCTTTGTTTGATACCAAATATATCTTGAATGCTTTGAAAATGATCACTCAGATGTCTAATCAAATAACCAAGATATAAATGCAATTCATTTTGTATTTTCAGATGCATATATATGTCCTACACATGAGAAATGTGCACCTACAGCAAATAGACATTTAACCAAACACTTTGAAAGCAAACTACATAAGAGAATAACAACTTGGCATTTTGACAAACAATTGGCAGCCAACCATCAACTTCTATTATGATAACTTCAAGGAGGATTACAATGCTGATAAAGACTGAACTCTTATGCCAAACTGTGACCCTTCTATATATTGACTTGACTGAAATTGCATAAACTATTGGCTGCATTAAGACAGCGATCAGACCTTGTGTGACTGGACTGAGATGACAATGCTTGTACAATGAAATGATAATAATTACAATGTAGACCCTCAGCAACTATACCCCAGACAAGTGCAAACATAAATAAATAGGAACCTGAATTAGATGGCAGCCTTCACAAGATCATTCGAATCTCCTTCAAAACTGTATAACTGCCTCCTATATGGCTGCGCCTAGACTCATTAGCATCCAACGACCCCTGCAAATATTTTGTAGATTTTTCCCAGCTCTCACAAACCAAAATCGCACCATCTAGTAGTGCACCCAGCTGAGGATGGAAGCCATGAATTTCACCAGCACACAGGTATAGAATCGAGCCAGCATGTAAAATGAACTTGTCCTCTACCCAGCACCAAATCAACCTCCTCAAGGAATTGAGTTATCATCACAGGGCTTGTGAATATATGTCTCCAATCGATTCACAAAATTGGGCCCTTGACTGCAAACAATCTTCCAATCAAATTCTGCCTTTGTATGCTTTAATCGAACCCTTCCAAATTTGGCCTATGGCCACTAAATTTGCAGCAGTGAAGAGACTAAGATATCTCCTCCCAAATGACCAGCTAGGTTTGGTGTTTCACAAACGAAACCAGTTCAAGCATTCAAGCTCTCCAATAATCAGCAAGTCTATTCAACTCAAGATGTCTCAAATGCCCTCCAAAAGCCCCTCATAAAGAAATCAAAAGCATCTCCAAGAAGCTTTTCGAATAAAATACTATTTTATTCACTTAAGTGACTTTTTGATATTATTTTATTTTTAGTCACTTTGTTATTAAATTAATTAAATATAAAGTCACCTTATGATATTGTATTTTTGGGATAACTTTATAAATAATAAATTTAAAATTTAATTTAATTAAAATAATCAATAAGTCATCCTTATGAAATAACAATATTTGGACAACTTAATTAATTAAATTAATTAAATTAATCTGCCACCAAATTGGGGACATGACATACTCGCCATTTTGTGGCTGAAATTTTTCTCTAGGGGTTTGTTCAATATTTCTTGTTTTCTTTGTCCCACTATACTACTGACTCCCTTCATTTTCATGAAATCTAATAAAGGCATTGCTTTTTGTATCTTTGAACGAAAGTTTATATTATTCAGTATAATAAGCAATAATTATTAAAATAATATATTACCTATTAATGGTCACTATCCTTTGTATCTATTTGTAACTCTTAGTTATTTGTTTCTAACTATTCGTAGTGTCTTAGATATCTGTTTGTAACTATTCCTAGTGTATAGTTAACTGTTTGTAGTTAACTGTTGATACTCCCTAATTTGTAGGGTTTGTAAATTCTATAAGAGCAAGGCTCTTCTGTTAATAATAAATCTCATTATTTTACCAAATTTACATGGTATTAGAGCCAAGGGAGATTTTGGGCGCCATATTTTTTTCAGGGAAAAATTTCGTGGGTTTTTCTGAATAAGAATCGCATTTTCTTTAAGAAAAAAAAAGTGTAATTTTCTATTTTCATGTTTAAGGTTGCAGAATCACATTTTTTTTTAAATCGTGACCTTCTGAAACCCTCTCGGCTCGAATTTTTGTTCTTAAGCGCGCAATTTAAAACCCTTACTGGGTGTTTCTTCTCTGCACGACGCGTTTCTTGTTCTGGCGCATTTTGGTCATGATCTAGACTCTTCTAGCCGCGATTGTGAATATCTTTGAGGCGCGTGACTGGCTTCTTTTCTGAAATTTGAAACGCAGCTTTGAAGTCGCGATTTCTTCCTACTTCTGGCACGATCTTCTTGGTTTTTAAGCCGTGTTTTTTTCTAAAAATCTAAAGCCACGTTTTTTCTAAAAATCTGAAGCTGCGATTTTTTTCTAAAAATCTAAACATTCGACTTCTATTTGGGCACGATTTGTTTCCTCTCTGGGTCACGAATTTTCTCATCTGGTTTTGGCGCCACTTTTCTGCTCATTTTTAGACACGATCTTTTGAAAATTGTGAGCAGAATTTGTTTCTAGGTGCAGCGGTTGTTTTTGAAAAACCCTCTGTTTTACGAGCCAAAAAAAAAAATTGATTCCAAATTCTTTCTAGGTTTTTCGAGAGGATTTCTGGGTTGTCGTCGTTTTTAAGTGTCTCAATATTTGTACCTTTGGAATTTGTGCCAGGGTGCTATCTTGATTTGAGGTTTTTGTACTTAGGGTTTCGTGTTTTCAATTTCCAGAATTCTTCTTTGTGCCTCGAAATCGTGTTGGATTTCTTCCTGGGTTCAGGGTGTGTTGTCTCGAATTTTGTGTCGTCTATCTACTTGTGTCATCTTCGTTTTTCGTGCCTCAAAAAGCAAGAAGCATGGCCTCTTTGACCAACATCGTGTTGGACAACAGTCAAAAGTTCAATGGTCGCAACTACAACACATGGAAGCAGCATATGATGACGATATTTGAGTATCAATGTCTTGACCAGATTGTTCTGGGCACCAGGACACGACCTCTCACAGTTGATAAGGATCAGGTGAAATTTGATGAGCAAAATCGGGAAGCCGTTATACTCATAAAGTTATCAGTCACTAATGACCAGTTACCTCAAGTTCCTTTAGGTAAATCAGCAAAGGAGATTTGGGATCTTCTAAAAGATCTTCATGAGACTTCCGACAAGAGTCGTGCATTCTTTCTGAAGAACATGTTGTTTTCCATCGTCATGGATGAGAATACACCTCTGCAGGCACACTTGACCAGGATCAAGGACATTCAAGATCAGCTCGAGGCTATTGGTCGGAAGATTAAGGAAGAAGATATGGTGGTGATCACTCTGAAGAGTTTACCACATCCGTCTGAGCACTTTATTGAGACGCTCAACATTACAGTGACTAATGTTGACTTGACATTTCCAGATCTCTGCAACAAATTTCTACAGCAAGATCGTTGGAAACAACAGTTTGGTACTAGTGCCACTTCATCCTCTTCAGTGCAGGCATTCCCTACAAAGACATTTCAAAAGCATAAGGGCAAGCCTTCATCCTTTCAGCAACACAATCACGGGCAATCTTCAGATTCTTCGAAGTCAAAGAATATTCAGTGCAATTATTGTCACAAGTTTGGCCACATGAAGAAGGATTGTCGAAAACACTTGGCCTCTAAACAAGGTGAGCAAGGAGAGTCTAGACTGAAAGCACATGTGGCGGAGCAAACTGAGCAGAAGGAATCTGCCTTCTTTGCATTCATGGCAAAGAGTCCAACAGATCCTGTAAACACTTCTACTTGGTACATTCACTCTAGTGGTTCACGCCATTTCACGCATCACCGAGATTGATTCATTCAGTACACGCCTTTCAGAGATTCAGTTATCTTTGGAGGAGGCAAAGAGTATACTGTTGTCGGCAAGGGCGACGTTCAGATTCAATCTGGTGGGAGAAATTTGATATTTCTTGATGTATACTTTGTACCTGGCATGGAGTTGAACTTACTTTCTGTAAGTCAAATTATGACACACTCTCCTCAGTTGGACATCATCTTCAGTATGCATACATGTAATATTGTTGACAGAGAGACACGGACTATAGTCATTCAAGGACTTGAGGATCATGGTCTTTATAGACTTGTTGATTCTGGTGATTCTCAAGAACACGCTATGGCAGCTAGGAACACTTCTATCAGCAGTCTCTGGCATCAGTGTTATGGGCACCTGAACATGCACTATCTCTCTCAGTTATCACGAGATGATCTCGTTGGTGGTCTACCTGCGATTCAAACTCAAACTCATGGAGTTTGTGAGGCTTGTCAGGATGGAAAGCAACATCGGACTCCTTTCTCCGATGGCGACTCATGGCGGGCTCCAAGGGTTTTACAGTTGGTCCACGCTTGATGTATGTGGACCAATGCATGCACATGCCTTCCGTTACTGGATCTAGGTATTTTTTGCTTTTTGTTGATGATTTCAGCATAAAGATGTGGGTGTATTTTTTGAAGCTTAAATCAGAGGTGTTTAGCATATTTCAGCAATTTCAGGCCTTGGTGGAAAAAGAGTCTAGTTCTTCTATTATTACTCTTAAGTCTGATAATGGGGGGGGGGGGAATTTTGTTCCAAAGATTTCTCCACATTCTATGTTGCACATGGCATAAAGCGCCAATTCACCACACCTTACACTCCTCGGCAAAATGGTGTAGTCGAGTGTCGCAATCGCACCATTACTGAAATGGCACATTCTATGTTGGAGCATAGACATGTTCTTAAGAAGTTCTGGGCTGAAGCAATGCATACTACTGTTTATCTTATGAACAGATCTCCTACTCATGTTGTGAAGATGACTCCTAAATAAGCTTGGTTTGGACGTAAGTCGAGCATTAGTCACCTGAAGGTTTTTGGCTCCACCGCTCATATTTGGATTCTTGATGCTCAACACACTAAGTTGGATTCCAAGAGCTAGAAACTCATGTTTACAAGTTATAGTAAGAACCATAAGGCATACAGACTGATAGATGCAGACATTGATCATCTAATCTTCAGTAGTGATGTCGTGGTTGATGAGAATTGTGGGCTCTTCTATCAGTCTTCTCCTGTTTGTTCTGAGGTTCAGCCTCAAAAAGATTCTGATTTGGGTATTTATCTTCCACTTGGTCCACTTTATGGGAGGGATTCCACAGAGGTGTAGGCACCTCAGCAGTCGCTTCCACCACCGGCCCCTATTCAGCAAGATCTGGATGTTCTTCCAGATATGTTAGTTCCAGCTGATCCAATAGACTTTCCTCCTGATTCCAATATTGGTTCATCTACTCTTTGACCTAAATGGTGGGCTTCGACGATTGGTGCTCTTCATGACGATGATTACTAGAGGGTAGTTCTGCTCGAAATAAGAGCAAACAGAAAATACAGTGATTTTTTCTCTTATGGCCAACCTTCATAGCATTTCGGAGCCTCAGACATATACAGAGGCTAAAGGCACACCTGAGTGGGAACAGGCTATGACAGCTGAACATCATAGTCTCATGCAGAATCACACTTGGGAGCTTTCAGATCTTCCGCAAGGGAAGAAACCCATAGGCTGCAAATGGGTTTATAAGGTTAAGTATATGGCTGATGGAACCCTTGATAAATACAAGGCTATGCTGGTAGCCAAAGGGTTTTCACAGCAAGAGGGCATTGACTATGAGGAGACCTTTGCTCCTACAGCTAAGATGAGTACCATTCGGCTTGTCCTCTCGATAGCAGCTCAGTTTGGATGGAAAGTTCATCAAATGGATGTTAAAAGTGCCTTCCTCAATGGTAATTTGCAAGAAGAAGTTTACATGACGCAACCTCCTAGTTTCAAGGTTGCTGGTAAAGAACACCAGGTATGTAAACTGGTGAAAGCACTCTACAGCCTTAAGCAGGCACCACGGGCTTGGTACATGAAGATTGATCAATACCTTATTGATCATGGCCTTCAGCGAAGTCCTTCTGACTCTAATCTGTATGTCAATCGGACTGGTAATGATATCTTGTTCCTAGTTGTCTATGTTGATGACTTAATCATTACTGACAATTCAGATCATCTGATTGAGGAGATCAAACATAATCTCAGTCAATCATTTGACATGACAAATTTGGGACTCCTCCATTATTGCCTTGGTATAGAGGTTTGGCAGTCTACTGGCAGTACCTTCATTTCATAGTCGAGGTATGCCAAGAGCTTGTTGGACAAGTTTCGGATGACAGATTGCAAACCAACATCTACACCTATGGAGAGAGGGCTGAAGTTATTAGCTCAGTTGGATTCACTCGTGCAGAATGAATCAGAATTCAGGCAACTTGTGGGCAACCTCATCTATCTGGCTGCCACTAGACCTAACCTTAGCTTTGCAGTGAGCTACATCTCTTGCTTCATGTCAACCCCTAAAGTTGAACATTGGGTTGCAGCGAAGCATGTGCTGAGATATGTGAAAGGCACTTCTAACGTTGGCATTTTATATGGGAGGTGCAAAGATCCAAAGCTGATTGGTTATACAAACTTAGATTGGGAAGGTTTTATTGATGACAAAAAGTCCACTTCAGGGTATGTATTCAGTTTGGGTACGGGTTCAGTTACATGGACCAACAAGAAGCAACAGGCAGTGGCTCTCTCCTTGACCGAAGCAGAATATCAAGGAGTTGTTAAAGCAGCTTGTGAGGCAGTTTGGCTTTGAAGGATGCTCTCGGACATGCAAATGTCTCAAGTAGGACCTTCCCCCTTATATTGCGACAATCAAGGGGTGCTGAAACTCACCAAGAATCCAGTCTTCCATGAACGGACAAAGCATGTTGATCTTCATTGTCACTTCATCCGCCAGCTTGTCGAAGACGGATCCATAGCATTGCAGTATGTTTCGACAGAGGATCAGACTGTGAATATTCTCACCAAGTCTTTGAGCCCGGATAAGTTCGTCAAATTTAGGGGGCTTCTTGGTGTAGTTGATAGATCGACCATTAAGGGAGGGTATTAAAATAATATATTACCTATTAATGGTCACTATCCTTTGTATCTATTTGTAACTCTTAGTTATCTGTTTCTAACTATTCGTAGTGTCTTAGTTATTTGTTTGTAACTATTCCTAGTGTATAGTTAACTATTTGTAGTTAACTATTGATACTCCCTAATTTGTAGGGTTTGTAAATTCTATAAGAGCAAGGCTCTTCTATTAATAATAAATCTCATTATTTTACCAAATTTACAATAATATCTTCCTTAATTGAGCTTGGAGCTTCTACTGTAGCAGTGTGTTTTTATGTTCCAAAGTTCCTTTCATTCCTAGGCTTCCAACCCAAAATATCATTCACAAATAGGCAGAAACTGATATAGAGATTGTTAAGTACCAGAAAAGTACATAGATGGGGGCACCCATGCCTATTGGCACTATTTTCCTTTGAATTGCCACCCAAAACCTATGTCCACGTGCACAAAAAAGTACTAAGATGGTATGGAGGAAGATACTTGAAACCTGCAACAACTCCTAGCATTAATGGCATGAAGATTCAAGGCCACAAACCCTAATTACCACATTAATGGCAATGGAAAATACATGTGAAGCCATCCTCCAAGTAAATAATGTCATTGGCAATACAATACCACAACTCAAGCCATGTGTTGAGAATAAGCATCACAACACACTGACATGTCAAGCATTAGGTGAGATAAACAATGAGAAATGGAAAAAGTGGTCAAAGTCGGGTTGTCGAGGATACCTTGCAACTCATACCACAAGCTAGGGTTTGGAGTTCAAAAGGGAGGCATGCTAGTGAGAGGAAATCTAACTCTTCAACAAAGGCTTGTCAAGGAGTGGGGCTTGGAAGAGAGGTATGATGCAATGGGCAATTCCAATAGCCTGATAGGAGAGGGGGATGAAGGCAAGGGATCGTTGTGAGGTATACTTGAATAGGGAAGTCTGTGTTAGTTTTATGATCAGATTTAATGCACAGAAAATTAACTCAAAAATCAGATACAATAACACAGCAGATACCCTAGGAAAACCCTCCTCTTGAGGGAGAAAAACCCAGCAACAATATATCACTTATATATTGAATCACAACAAGAATATCTCCTTTACAATGAGCCCAATAATGAGGCCAAGAATAGCATCACAATCAGATGCAAATACAGAAACTATGTGATGCAATCTGCTGATAATGATCTCAGCCTTCTACACAAAAGTCGATCTGCACTTGATACAAACTTGCACTTGAGTATTCGAACTATGAATGGATATCGAATGAATGAAAACTGAATGACAAATGAAGAAGTCTCATCGAACATATATACACAATGAGGAGAGAGACGTGACTCTTCATAATCAGCAAGTCGGCCTCTCCAAAAGTCGTCTCTTAAATGCAAGAGGTCGGCCACATAAATTCACACCCCTTCATAACAAATCGCACCCACATTAAACACGATGTCGGCCTTAGCAAGGAGATCGGACCTCTTCATTAAATCGCACCTCCACAATAGATAGTGCCTCTTCAAGATAAATCGCTGACTCTATAAATTAAATAGCTTTAGGCTATTATTTAATTTATCATCTTGTCACAAGGAGATCGCTGGAAGTGGAGACCGACGCTGTAAACATCAACAGTCTGAACCCCAATGGAAGTATAGAAGAAAGCAGACTTGAGAGGAAAGTCATGCTGAGAAAGAAAATTCTAGAACTTCCCAATTGGTGTGTCCATATTAAGGAAGAATTGCAATTAAGAGAAGCTTGCGTGTCATCTTGGGTCTTGTATTTCATAGTTTCTAGATTGTTGGAGTCTAGTTTGAGTCTTGCATGTCAAATTTGATTCCTCTTAGAAGATGGCACCAATCAAGACTCAGTTGTTGGGGTTCCTCTCTTAATTAATCTTGGCATTGCAGTTGTGTCTTGATGGAGGAGCTAAATTTTGTAGTTTCCTAGGCTAAATGCATACAAATAATTTAACCCAGAAAGTCCTAACAAGGAAGATTTTTCATATTATTTGCATGAAACACATACATGCAAATGTAGAGGAACTAAACTAATACAAATCATTGGGAAGATGACCAACATACAATTTTGAACTTTTTAGTATCCTTAACGCACATGCAATCATGCAATTGTTTGTCCTACTAATCCTTGAATCTATGCAAATTTGAAAATATCTTGCATCACATATTCTCCTAAAGCTTTTCATCAAAAGGACTAGGTTCATGCCTCAAGGGTTTTGTCCTCATGCACCAAGCAAATTCTTGTAACAATGTCACCTTCCTATAGCTGAAGTTGAGTTTTGGGTTGTAATATTCAAAACGATGACTTCTCTTTGCCTTCGCAGTGATCTTAAATCAAAGGAAGTCAATCCACAAATGGTAGCAGCTAAGTGACGATTAACTTCCTCAAATGTAGGCAGCTAACTAAACAACTCCCTCAAATTGTGATCCTAACTGATTGGTACGGATAGGTAACAGACTACAACTCAAACCTCCTTATTTTATGTAGTAACCTCCTGAATGACTTTATTCTAACCATAGAGAGGAAAAATCACTTTATTCTGATTGAGAGATTCAATTCTTTTTTATTGTAACTATAGGTAGAGAACTTTCTCAATGATGTAGTTTAAAGGGACATTACAAATCCACCCTTCTTGAAGTTGCTTGCCCACAAGCAATGCAATGTTGGATGTTCAAAGATATCTAGCCCCTCCCAAATAGCATCCTCGGCAAGTAGGTTCTTCCAATAGACTAAGTACTCTATGACAGTCCTATCCCTCAATTTCTTCTCCTATATGTCAATGATGGCCTCATGAACTACTATGAGTTTCCCCTCATCATCCAAGGGCAGCAAATCAATTGATTTGTAACATGTTGGCCAAGTGCCTTTTTGAGGCAAGATACATGGAAAATATTGTGAATCTAACTACTAGCTGGCAACTCCAACTCATAGACGACTTCACCAACTGTCCTCAAGACTTTGTATGGTCTATAGAAGGGAGATTTGAGCTTTATGGCCCCCACTTCACTTAATATAAGTCTTGCCTATAAGGCTGCAAGCATAAAATACCATATCTCCAACCTCAAAGGATCTCTCAATGCAACGTTGATCTACATAATGCTCATTTTTACTTTGAGCCTGCTACATATGATCTTTAAGTAATGTAATGTCCCCTTTTTGGAGATACTTAAACTTGCCCTAGTTTCCTTCTTAAACCTGCTCAAATGTTCTTCCCACTAGGCTTCGTAACCTTGTTCCAAAATCTGCTCTTACTCGCCATATAAATCTCATCTAAATTTCTTCCCAAATCCGCATATACCTTTATATCTGTCCTATTGCTCTATGCTTCTTGGTGGATGATCTTAATGTATACTTTATTTTCTTATATATTCTCCCTTCCGCGATTCTGCTCCCATATCCATTCTTATTTGTAACCCTTTGATATATTTCAATTTGCAGTTTGGTACTATCTTACAATACGTCAATATTGTTGATGTTATTAGCAATGTCGGGCTGCTTCTTCCAGCGATCTCCTTATTTGTAATAAATTAAATTATAGCCCCAGGCTATTTAATTTATCAAGACTCCAAGAGGCACGTCTATTGAAAAGATACATCTATTGGTTAAGGCAAACAAATCATAATGAAGAGGCACGATTTTCTATCAAGGCCGACCTTGATACGAATTTGTGGAGGCGCGAATTTCAAAGAGAGCGGACTTCCTTGTTGGAGACGTGATGCTTCAAGATGGCCGACATGATGCTTTGCAGAGACGCGACCTCTCCCTCTAAATTGTATATACACTCAATGGCATATTCATTTGTAGATGATCAATCAGATTTCTATTGTTCGTCCTTCATCAAGTGCGTATTCTTCAAGGCAGTTCAATATTATCACAGTCTGAGTTTTACATCAGCGACTTGTCTTCTTGAGTTGGCTGTGTTGTATCATTTATTGATGCTTGTATTTGGCCTTCATATCAGCCTCTTGTAAAGGAGACTTTCATTGTTGATATTCAATATATAAGTGATATATTGTTGCTGGGTTTTTCTCCCTCAAGTGGAGGGTTTTCCCAGGGCATCTGCTGTGTTATTGTGTTATTTTTGAATTAAATTTCTGTGCTATTAATCTGATCCTAAAACTAACAAATATGACCTATTCTTCTTGTGTTGGTGGCTATGATCTCCACTGATTTGCTTTCTTTATATACTCCTGCAAATCATTGGGTAAAGACTAGGACCCTTTCTAGATCATCCCCTCTGATTGATACTTTAAGCGTATATATCTCCAATCCTTTCCTTCTTCTTGTAGACTATGTTTCTTATGCTTGTAAAGTAGACACGGTCTGCACTTATTTCCTCTTGACATAGACTGTTGTGCTTATGCATTCAATCTCCATTTAAACATATTTTCAGTCATTTTAACTGTAAGATTGGCCTTAGACGACTAGGTAGATTTGATGTACTATAAACATGGCAAATACCATTTTTGACGTATGTTCTATATCTAATTTGCATATAATGATTAATTCCTATTAATTTCTACATTTGACTATACGACCCTTGTAGATGATCATGTGGCTTCCTAAGATGCGCCCAAATCTGTAATTAGATATATATAGAATAGCTCCCTTGGGGCAACCTCGAGTTTCTGTAGAACTGAGTTGATATTCTAAGTAATCTATATCATTTGATTACATTTCTAATCTTTATTTATATCCTACCAAAGGATATGTCCTTCCATGGAGGTTGTGTCTACTTTCCTTTGGATGGATGTGTCCCTTGTAAAGCCATCGCTGCCTTTAATAGATGTTATCTTACATTAATTAATATATTGTGGTCCTTAACTAATTTATCCTTCCTTATCGCTGACAGCCCTTCAACTTTCAACTTAAGACTTCCCTTGATTATTCTTTGAGAGTTTGTTCGATACTAATCACTATTATTAGAAGCCATTCTTTTCATATGAGTAGCTTCCAGGATAAGGATGTCGGCCCCCCTAAAGGGAATATACAATCGCCTGATGGATCCAAGCTACTGACTCCCATGAGTATGGTCTGCTTCAATGAGTCTTCATAATAATAATCAATGAAATCCCGGCTAGTATGCATACTCACGATTGATTACATGCCATAATAGGTAGTAATTGAATGACAATCTACATATATACAACCTATGATGTTAAAGACATATAGGCATATGACCCTCTGATGTCTATCACCGCAGATGATAATCACCATGATATATGTATCAACTCCTCTTTTGTCCCGTTCCCACAAGAGTTTCGCAAGTCAAAGGAGTATGCCCCAGGAAGAATCTGAAGCAGCTACATGTTCAAGATTTTCGCCTCCTTCCCATTATCGATGGTCCTTCTCAACAGATACCCGACTACTTAATATATCTTGCTTCCTTTCGAGAATGAAATACAAAGGGGTTTCGAATTGTAGAACCCGATTCCTCATGAGTGACGGCATATACATCGTCGACCCCCCATTTCATATTGTATAGTGCACATATTATAATATTGGTTTGACATTGTGTATTGCTGAGGATGAGGTAGGCAGTTGTATAAACAACAGTATTAATGGCTCAAGCTAAGTTACCAGTTCGCTCAATTTAGACCCAGGGTTCGATCCGGTTCGGTACAAATTCGACATTCGGGTCCAGTTCAGTACAAATACTAGCAAGGTTCGAATTTTTCACTGTGGGTTCAGTCAAGGTTCGAAACCTTGACTGTGGATTCAAAAATCAGTCTGTGGGTTCAACCAGGGTTCGAAAACCAGACTGTGGGTTCGATTAATGACCTTTGATGAGCTTTTAAAATGGTGGTGCAATCAGCCATCATTGATAATAATCTGAGCACGATTTCTAATCACAAGCCACTTCTTTTAGATAGTGTGTGCAACAAAACCAAGGGCCCTATTCTGTTCAAATATAATTGTAATTGGACTCTATTGCCTGGTTTCTCTCCATAGGTGGAGCATAGCTAGAACTCTAGGTGCCTCTCCAATAATTCTCAAGATATCTAGAAACTTAAGATCTCCAAAATAAAGACTAATCTGAGAAAATGGTCAAAAGACTACTCTTCCTCTGCTATGCCAAAGCACTCCCTTTTGCTTAAGCTTGGGCAGAAAGAGAAAACAGAAATTGAGCCCCTTACTGGTGCTCTCAAACATGAGAGAGATTCTCTCCTCTCTTAGTTGCAAGAAAAAGCTCAGCAGGAAGAACACTAGAGACTCAAATCTCATATGACCTAGTTTTGTGAAGGGCATTCTAACACTAAATTCTCACCTAAAAGCTCGTCAAAGTTATCAAAGGATCAATGATGGCTGATTGTAAACACTTGACATTTTTATGTTTGAACTTTAATTTATATCATGGCATTTGAGTATCACTAATATTTTAATATTTGACTATGAAAGCGGTGGTGTATTTTTGCTATGTTATTTGACTATTAATATGGTGGTGTATTTTGAACTTAATTACTGCTGCAAATATGTATATATTTCTGATTTTTATATGTTTTTGTATTAACGAACCCAACCCCCAAAAAAATTTTGCCCGAACTGCCGAATCGGATCCTCAAACCCGAAACCGAACCGGTAACTTAGGGCTCATGTTTAATTGCCAGGATTATAATGTCTCCTTTGCCTCCTGAGGTCTCTATTGATGCTCACTATGTTTTTCGAATGAAATATAATCACTGATGTTTGCTTCGCTGTGTATACCATTTGTTACCTTATAGGTATGATGATATTTATCTTCAATGCTGATAAGAAAGTCGACCATAATGGTAAAATTTGTAATGTCTCTCATATAATATTATATCAAGATATTATGGAGTTTATTTTAATTTTATATATATATTATTTTAGTATTTAGAATATTTATGATTATAATATTGTCTTTGACAATTATAATCGTAACTATATCAAAATTTTGAATATGCTTTTGTTATCTTATGGTCACGTTTCGGGGACATGACAAGTAAACTCAAAAATTTTGGTACTCTATTGTTGGTGAGGACTACATTAGTGAAGGTAAGTGCATCATATCCATATAGGGCCATAAATGGTGTCATGCCAGTGGACATAAAGTAAGTGGTATCATAGTTCACAGACATGAACTTGGAGAGCACTTAGCAAGCCAAAAATTTCCAACTTGACAAAACTCGGCAACTTAAATAACACATAAATGTTATGCAAAATACAGCAATAAAATATATCAGATGAGTTTGGTGGGATTTTGGGGGCAACACCCCTCATTAGGGTCTAGTGGTAGCATCCCTAGTAGAGTTGAGGGGCACACCATTTTCATAATTTTTTAAAAGGAAAAAAATAATGCTTATAAAGCAAAAAAACAAACTTTTTGGAGTGTTTAACCCACATATTTTTTGCACTTTTAACGTATTGTTGGTATAGTGAGTCAAGTCGTCAAACTTACCAAATTCAAAAAAGCTAGTGTCGATTTTTGGCAAGTTAAACCTGCAATTACTAGAGGGCTGAAAAAACACGAGTACTTGGCAACTCACCATGTTTGTAATCTATAGTGGTATTATAAAATTGTCGCCAAGATGTAGCCATTTAGTTAATGTTGCATGTCGATCTTTGATATGGTTCTTCAAGTACCCTTCAACAAACTTATTTACTATCTTCATTTGTCCATCCATTTGGGGGTAATAGCCCTTTATTAGGAGTGAGCTCAATGGCTGTCTGATGAAATAACTCCTACCAAAAGAAGCTTACAAATTTACTTTACTTATGGCTGACAATAGTCTTAGGCAAACCTTCTAGCCAAAATACCTCTCTAAAAAACAAGTCAACTTTCTATTGTACTCTAAACTCAATAGGGATGGCAAGGAAATGTGCATATTTAGTTAACCAATTGACTACAACAAAAATACACTCCTTGCCATTTACCTTAGGAAGGCTTGTGATGAAATTCATGGATATACTTTCCCATTTCTAGTTGGGAATGGGCAAAGGCTATAGTAAACCTACTAGAAAATTATGCTCTATCTTATTAGTTGACAAGTAGTACACTCTTTAATATGCTTGAGAGCATCTTCCTTGAGGTTCTTCCAAGAAGATCTCTTCCTCAACTACTTATAATTCTTGTAGAAAAATGGTGACTAGCTATAAGTGCATCATGCAAAGTCCTCATAATTTTCTTCTTCATCTTGGACTTTGATACAAAGAAAATTTTGTTCTTATACAAGATAAGACCATCTACCACTATACACATGTCATCCTTCACACTTCCATCAAAAGTATTAGTAGCAAAAATGTTCTTAGTATGTACTACGATGAGGGCAACTTTCCAATCAATAGAAATAGAAGATAAAGAATAAAGTAGGCGTTCAAGAAAGAGCATCAACAATTATTCTTTTTACCCTTCACATATTCTATGTCAAAATAATAAGCTTGAAGCATACTCACCCACTTTTGTTGCCAATCATTGAAATCACGATAGCCAAGGAAGAATTTCAAACTATTGTGATTTCATACTAAGTATTGCTTGAACTTAGCCAAAGCATGAATGATAGAAAGCCTTTCCTCGTCATAAACAAAAAATATCCTTTCTGAAGCTTTCAATTTTCTACTCTCAAATGTTGTGGGATGTCCCTTTTGCATTAGCATAGCTCCAATCCCCTCACCTCAAGCATCACACTCTAGAACAAATTGTTGTAAGAAATCAAGAAGGGCAAGTACATGGCATGAGCTCATTACCTTCTAAAGATTCTCAAAATCTTTTTGAGCTATGCCATTCCTTAAGAAGTCTCTCTTCTTAGTCATGTCAATTAGAGGTGGTGCCAATTGTTAGAAACTCTTAACAAATCTCCAAAAGAAATTGCATAGGCCAAACAAGCCTCTCAAATGAATCAATGTAGTAGGGGTTGGCCAATCTAGAACAACTGAGATCTTTTGCTGATTCACTTGAACAACTTGAACACTGCTAACATGACACAAGTATAAAACCTCTATAACTCCAAAATCACACTTAGATTTTTTTGCAAATAAGACTTATTGCTGCAATATCCCAAGGACTATCCAAGTGTCTCAAGTGATCTTCCCAAGCTTTACTATAAATCATCAAAGAATACTTGGTTCATAGCTCATTGAAAAGTAGTTGGAGCATTTGTTAGCCCAAATGGCATGACCAAGAACTTGTAGTGTCCACAATGTCACGTGAAGGTTGTCTTGTGCACATCCTCATCATGCACACAAATCTGATAGTAGCCAAACCTCAAGTCAATTTTTGAAAAATAGACAACTCCATGTAATTTTTGAAATATCCCATTCTCATTGATCTTGAGAATGGGATATTTGTTTTTTATTGTCTTCTTGTTCAAGGCCCTGTAATCTATACAAATCCTTATCATACCATCTTTTTTCTTTACAAGTACCATTGATGATGCAAAGGACCTAAAACTAGGACTGATGTGACCCATCTCCAACAATTCTTTGATGGCCTTCTCTATTTCCACTTTATGAATCCACGAATGGCAATAGGGGGTGATCATGATGGGCTTAGAACCCTACTCCAACTCTACGATGTTTTAGAATCCCCTATCTAATGGTAGACCTAGAGGCATAAAATTGAACACAATACTATGCTTATCTAAAATAGTCTAAAGTGTGATGAGTGTGGTGCTTACCCTAAGGCAAACTAGGAGGCTTGCTTTTTATCAAAAAGCAAGTGGCTACCCATGAGACCTATCCCTTACGAAAGTCATTTTCATACTCTTGTGATCACTTGAAGTGACCATCAAGTATGACCCTAAGTACCATGTCTTTCCCTTGATATTTGAACTTTAGCTCCATGGACCAACAATTTTGGAAAAACTCCCCAAGGAAATGCAACCACTATATACCTAGAACCATGTGTGTTTCCCCAAGTCCCACAACACAAAAATCATCACATACAATAGAATCTCCAATGGATATCTTGAGCTATTGTATTTCCTTGGGGCATGGGGTAAGGAAACCATCAATGATGGTGACATTGAACCCTAAGAAGTCCACCTTCAATCTCCTCTTACCCAACGGGTCTTCATTGGTAAAATTAGGGGTGGCCCCACCATCAATAAGCACAACAATCTTTTGTCCAAATAACTCCCCACAAATTCAAAATGGATGATATAGTGATGCTCCTAAAAGAGTTGCAAGTGTCCCTTCACTAGTGTTGATATTATCTCCCGCCAACTACTTAAGCTTTTTCCCTACAATTGATTATTTTGTTGGATGTTGTTGTTCTAATGTATCAATCTCAAAACTAATCTCCTCTTCTTCAAAAATTACTTTGATGTAATGGACTTCACCATTACCTAGACATCTATGACCAAGCTCCCAAGGCTTTTTGCACAAAAACACAACTTTTTTCCTTTTGAGCGCATTTCTAGTTTTCTCATCAATCTTTTTGGCTCCAATGGGATGAGGTGTAGCTCTTTCAAGATATGAATTAAATCTTTCTTTTTGAAAATTACCTTTTTGCTGTCTAGTAGTAGGTGCTTTAGGCTGACATGAAAATTTACTCCTCGGTGTAGATAGCTCAAGTGTCAAAGCCCTCCTATTACTATCTTGTAGTGATGAGGGTGCAAAGGCCTTAACTAGACCTTTGAGGGGCTCAAATAAACCCCCGGTAAAGAGAAAAGTGATTTTGTTTTCTGATATATCAGGCACTATAAGTACGACTCCCTGAAATTCAACAATATATAAATCCATTGAATTTGTTGTCTGATTCTAGAAAGCTCCTTCAAGTAATCATCCTCACCCTTATACTCAAAGCAATCCAACAATCTTTGGTTGAAATCATCAAAATTATTCATGTGACTATGTCCTTGTGTGAATAAACCATGGTGTCACCAATCATAGGCAACACCCTCCAAATGCAATGTAGCAAATTGAATGGCATCTTCTTCCACCATAGAGTTGAGTACAAAGTAGGTTTGCAGCTTCTCCAACCATGCTTTGAGTGGATATTTTATCGCTGCCATTAAAGGTAGGAGCATTTAATTTGGTCAACCTTTGTTGCAAGTACCTCCTTTCATCATTCTAGTTTCTACTATGGGTTTTGCCACCCTAAATCTTCTTCTCAAGTATATCAAAATAATGAACAAAAGTTACTATAGCCTTGAAATCCTTTGATTTCTCTTCATACTCTAGAAAATTGTGTCTAATTCCCTTGGAGTAATTATCACAGCATCTAGTTTTTCATTCTTTTGTATAAACATGATCTTAGCAAGTTTCAGAAGGAGACTCATTTGAATGACCATTTTTATTAGTCGTGGAAAGCTAAACTTCCTCTCTCTAAGATGCCTTTGTATGATCTAGCCTTTGCATGTTACATTGGAAATGTAACATTTGTGTCATTGGTCTTTCTTGTCCCTATTGAACTCCTATCAAGATCTATTGAAATAGATTTGCCCTTTCATCTTCGATCATTTTCCTCTCTCTATCATAGTGTGTCAATTTTTGCTTTCTCTATTCCCTCTGTTGATACCTCACTTCCCTATCACTCTCTCATGCAATACAGAAGTTTGAATTTGCTCTTTCTTTTGTGTGTTTTTCATAAGCAAGAAAGATCACAACTTTGATAACACTATAATATCCTAGGCTAAATGCATACAAATAATAAAACCCAAAAAGTCTCTAATAACAGAGATTTTTTATATTATTTTCATGGAACACATACATGCAAATGGAGAGCAACCAAACTAATATAGCTCATTGGAAAAATGCCCAGTATAAAGTGTTGAACTTTGAAGTATCCTTAACACATGCAACCATGCAAGTGTTCATCTTGTTGATCCTTAAATCTCTATGCAAATTTGAAATGTCCTATACAAATTCTCGGTAAAAATCGAAGAAGGAGATTGAGAGAAAATGTTTTTTCTCTCATGAAGAGAATACTACATTATATTATTTAACATTTACTAGAATAGAAAGTACTTACAATCAAAAAATAGATGGCAATTAAGACTGCAGTCACAACAACCTGAATTGAAGTTCACTACTACTTATTACAAATTATCTAATATTTTATTATTTTAATATTCTAAAAACACCCAAATGACCAAACCAAAAGGATCTAGAGGATTGGTCATATTAAATTACTATGTTAACAGTTTGCAGGCTCTAGCCCCCCAATTTGGGTCCGGTCTAGCCCGGATACAAGTACGAGTCCAATCCACAATTGGGGCCGCCTAAGGTCTCACCAAACACCTTAGTCTGCCCAAGATGAACTCGAGCAACCCACAATGAAGTTAGCGGGTACTTGCGCCCAAGTAGCAAATTTGGCTTTTTTTTTTTAAATAAAAATAAATTAACTTCTAATTTGACACAAAAAGTGAAACTTACCCTGCCCCCAAACCCTAAAACATGGTACAAAAGACATCTAAAAGACAAAAACAAACTCATTTCTCATCTTGTGAATGAAAAACAACAATATTATTCAACCTTATTGAACATTTTTCTTGCTTGCCATTACACGAATAGAGTTAAAGATTGATAGGTGAACATTCCAAACTAGTTGCCTTGCTATTCCTATGCATTTGCAAGAGTTCATTTGTTGCCAAGGAGATCATAGAGGAAGATTTCTACAAAAGAGGTAGGTTTTTTCAAGTTTTTGATTCTTTTTCCTACCTTTTTTTTTTATAAGTGAACTTTTTTGTTTTGTTTTCATTCTTCTAGGAATCTATAACACATGCTTAATTTTTTAAAATGAATTAAGTTGTATATATATTTGTTGTTTTCATTTGTTTCAATTCTTTGAATGTGTTGTTATTGAACTTGTTGTCATAGGTATTAGTATTACAATGGCATCCAGTTCTAGCTCTGTGAGTCAACACCACTTCAAAATAGACCCAAACTTTCCACTTTGGAAATATCTTGAAATGGTACAACAGCTTTCAGGTGGTGGGGGTTATGTTTGGCTTTGTAGTGGATGTGATGTTAGATATTTGAGCTCATACATTCAAGTGAAAGGCCATTTGTGCAATATCCCTAGACTAGGCATCAAATTTTTCCCAAGCAAAGATGGTAAACCCATTCCAAAATCACAAGTTTTGGGCCTTGGCATACATTTATGAGCAAGACAAAACAAATCAAGTAGCAAGCTATAAATCAAATCATCCTTTCTTAAAGGAAGGATCTCAAGGGATGAAGCCCCCTCCACTGTCTTCTAATCTTCAACCTACAAAGAGCCACCCATTTTTGTCCACACCTTAAGAACAATCTATAGCCTATACACATAAGAGATCAAAGGGACCGTTGGAAATGGCATTTCAAATGAACTCTTGAGAGATTGTCGATCAACACATAGCGAGATGTCTCTATGTGAATGGATTGGCATTCAATGTTATTCGCTCACCATATTGGCAACAAATGGTGAAAGCAATTAATGAGGCTCCCAAAGGGTATAAGCGCTTGAGTTTTGAGAAGGTCCATAGCACCTTATTGGAAAAAGAGGTGAAGTTTGTAAAGGAGTCCCTGAAGCCCATATGGGATTTGTGGGCTGAAAGAAGGGTGTCCATCGTGTCTGATGGATGGAAAGACGCAAGAAATCAGCCATTAATCAATGTTATTGTGGTGTCCCCTAAAGGGGCAATGTTTTTGAGATCAATGGATTATGAAGGGGAGGTGAAGGATGGTGCATTTATTGCTAACATTCTTTTTCATGCCATTGAGGAAGTGGGCCCTTGAAATGTTGTGCTAGTTATAACAGACAATGCCAAACACTGTAGAGCAGCTACATTATTGGTTGAGGAGTGTTATTCACACATTTTTTGGACACCTTGTGTTGTCCACTCCCTCAACCTTATGCTACAAAAAATTAACAGCAAAACTGATTGGATCAAACAGGTGTTTATTGAGGCCAAAGAGATCCAAATGTTCGTCACCAACCACCATATGTCACAAGGCATATTTAGAACATTCTCGAAATTGGAGCTATACAAGGTAAGTTAAATATATTTCACTTTAGTAAGCTTTTTAATTTTTATTTTCAAACAAGTTGTTGAGACCCATTTTGCCTCCAACACAATTGTGTTGAGACGACTTGTGAAGGTCCATGAGGCACTTTCTAACATGGTCATCAGCCCAAACTGGTCCATACGGAGGCAATCTAGCACTACAAGGGCAGCAAAGGTTAAGCAAATGATTCTAGATGACATTTGGTGGGATCGTGTTGAGTATCTCCTTAGTTTCATTGAGCCCATATTGAGCATGATCCATTATACTAACATGGATAGGCCTTGTTTCGGTGAGATATATGATGGCATTGACTCAATGATTGAGAAGATGAAATCCATCATAAATGCAAAAGAGCAAGATCCTAAAGAAACTTTCTTCAAATAAATACATAAAATCACTGAAGAGATATGGAACAAATTGACCACTCGGCTACATCTTTTTGCCTTTGCACTGAGTCCCAAATTTATAGTGTTGAGCTCCTTTTTGTGCCAACAAGAGTTGCTCCACATAGAGATGTTGAAGTCAGTCAAGGGTACAAGGTAGCACTCCACAAACTCTTCATTGATCCTAACATGTGGGATACAGTGAGGGTTGAGTTCATGGATTTTGCACGCTCCAACAAATT
>VDFB02369774.1:0-24060 GCA_007258455.2 Sequoia sempervirens | reverse complement strand
TAGAAACAAGGTTGGATTGAGACAGTCACAGTCTCAATGTTTTGGGTCTCAAATTGAATAACCCTTGGTGTTTCGCTCCACCATTCAACCTATAGGTCCTAAAGGAATTTAGGTACCCCTAGTCTTCTCTGCCAACCCTGCTATCAAGTTGTAGTTCATTCACCAAGCCTCATTTGATGTTCTTCCACTCTTCCACCACCTAGCCCTTAATCACCTTAAAGGCTAACCATGCTCAAAACATTTCCTAACTCTGTTACAGGGGTGTGTATAAACTTGAATAGTTTATTTGACTTCAAAATGGTCTAGGAATGCTCCATTTCCAAGCTCAAAGTTCTATTCTTCCATCACTTTCCTTAAACCCTAGCTTAGGGTTTGGAAAGGCTACAAGAATTAGGCCTCCTCCAACAAGAAAAAGGCTAGCAACTCCTCTCCTTCAACTATTCAAGCCAAGCTTGCTTCTAAAACCCTAGCTCAAATCCCAAGCTCTAACTTATTTTCTTGGTTTTGGACTCTCTTGTTGTCTGTACACAGGTGTACCCTGTTCTTGCAAGAACTAGGGCTTTCAAAGGTCTTTTCTTGGATAGTTTGCAACTTCTAGCCTCTAGATGATCAAACAAAGCTTCTACCTTCTTTCCAAGCTTGGTGAGGCCTCCTGTAATCACTGCCCATGCTACTACAACAAAGATTTCACACCCCTACAATGTAGGTACAAGTTTATCACTGTCCTTCCCTAACCGGACTTCAACAAGCTCGCCTAGGGAAGGTTCTCAAGCATGCTTCCAACACTCAAAAATACTTTTATATGTACATAATTTACAAGGAGGGAGTCTAGTCTTGTTTCCATTGATCCCATACTACTTGGTACGGTCTGGAAACCAGCTAGAACTCCATATTTCTAGACTTTACCAGTCCAAAATAGCAAAACAAAGAAACCATAGTATTTACAATAATAGAAAGAGATGGAGAACCTAACAAAAATGCCACAAGAAATGTTTAAAAGGATTCACCACATGCTATACAACACAACAAAATCTTAACTCAAGTCATCTACTTGCTGTTTCAGACGCAAGAATAAAAAAACTGTATTTTTCACATCAAGAAAATCACTGTCTCCTTCTATTCACATGAAACTGCCAATATCAAAAGTCCCCAACCTCTTCCAAGGTCGAGAATGAGCTCTTAAAATTCCTCCAAAATAGTTAGGTTTTCTCATTGAGCCTAAGAATGGCCCAAAAATTTACTGTTAGAAAACACAGTGTGTTTTCAAATTTTAAACAAAATCTTAGGAAACGCCCATAGATAGTTTTCTCAATTTATTTAACTTTTACCTATGAACAAGAAAGGTCCCCAAACACAAGTTCAAAGGTATGAAATACCTTTCCCAATAAAAATAATATTGATTTAAAAACAAAACTTCAAAATCTACTTGTACTTACACTCAAGTGTGTGCCTCGCACCAACGACATCTGGAATTTAATTAGATGACAAACAAAGGGAAAATATATAGAAATCAAAGATACAGATGGCACAAACTTTGTACCAAAAGTTTGAAGAACATTGATCAAATGAAAATAGAAGGTTGCCTCCAAAAATAGGAATACAAGAGTTTCCATATGGTAAATGTTCCATCTCACAGAAATGCATGGGTAATCAGCTGCTACATCCGCCTAGTACATAGGAATAAATACTAGATACATAACTCAATCCAAAGAAAAACAAAGGAAGATTATCACCAATAATAGAAAACCCCCTGTAATGTTGACAAGGGAGAGCAATGATAGATCCATTGAAATTGAATGCCAAAAAGAAGTGCATGAAGAACAATATAGAACATCTAAACGTTCAACTAAAAGTACTAGGAAATATAAAGGGTGTGAAAAATAAGGCACACACGCATGAGGTAATAATCATTGTGATTCATTATTGTCGTGAAAGGGACACTCACTTGACAAATGTGTGATAGCAACACAAAAGGCCTAAACTACCCCCCCATGGAACTTTATATCATAGTGAAAGTAAAATAAGACATAATATGATGTGAAAGAGCCCAATTATACATGTAAAATAATAAGGAACATTATTTTAGTGTGCTTACATAAAAGAAGTGCTTACAATAGAAGCTCACAATGTCCAAAAAAAGGCCACATTCTGAAAATATGCTTTTATAACATAAAATGAGGAAACTAATAGCATCAGGATGAAATACCCAAAAATCATGCACTTTCAAAAGAATGGCACCCAAAAAGGAGTTCAGATGCAGAAAATATGGCTCGTCAAAGTCTTAAAAATGAGAACTACACAATAAAAATTTTGAGAAGACTAATTTCTAGAAAAAACCAGAAGACGAAATTGAAAACCATCTGAACCACTAAGAAAATCATGAAGTTCTACCCCATTTCAAAAAAAATTGCATTGAAAAAGACCACCGTATAACTGAGATATTGCCTCTAGAAGATGGAGTGCAAAATTGAAAATTCCAACGAAGATGGGTGGGGCTGGACAAAAAGTCACCTCCGCCAAATTTGGAAAACCAAATGTAGAATTTTCCAACTTTAGAGTATGATAAAAAGAATTCCTCCAAGTATAGTGTAATTATTATTAAAAAACCATTTATTTGACTGTTTTATTTTAAAGTTAAACAATAGTAAAAAACTATTATATTTTTTTGAATATATATGTGTGTGTCTATATAGTACAGTGCAATTATTATTAAAAAACCATTTATTTGAATGTTTTATTTTAAAGTTAAACAACAGTAACAAAACTATTATATTTTTTTGAATATATATATATGTGTGTGTGTGTGTGTATACATATATACATATATATACATATACATATATATACATATATATATATACATACATATATACATACATATATACATATATATAAAAACTATTATATATTTTTGAAGAAAAACATATAAAATACTTGTTTTATTTTAAAATCAACTCCACAGCTCCTAAGGATCACCTGCAATCAAACACCTATCATAGAAAGAGAGAATATAAAATCTATGAAGGCCAAGAGTTATTGATCCAAAAAATCATGATCATTATGAATGTGTATCTTAATGATAATACAATAAATAATCCTTATAAAAGGATAATCAACCTAGAAACCCTAGGTGATGATAAAAGCAAGATCATGACATGTGTCCTTATCCTATGATATGGGACATAAAAGGAGCATGACCTAAGTAAGATTAACTAATTAGAGTAAAAGGGACCTAATAATTAAATAAATAATTAATTAGGAAATACCTTTTACTCTAACAGAGTCTAACATAGGAAGATACAAGTGATAGGTTGTGGTATGGTGGAGTTAAGAGTTAACTTGGTTGAAGGAATGAGGTAGCTAAAAATACGCATGAAAAAAACTATGTGGTAGATGATTTCCCACTATTATCTACCATCATAAAAATTGATATATGTCCCTAAAAAATAGTGTAGAGAAAGTGGATAGAATAAATCTAGTGATCATAGGGAAACCAAGGGATGTGACTAGTGATAACTAAAATCATGGGCATGTAGTAGTAGTGAAAATTGTGCAAGGTGATGCCACTAGCCATTTGAGAACAAAGCATATGCTTGACTTATTTACTCACTAGCTATAAGTAGTAAACAATTAGTTATAACTTAAAGTGTGATTTTTTTTGTGAGGCCACAATGTGAGAATTTCCACCATAGATAATATGTTATGAATATTATACCATTGGGTTTCTTGGTATGGTTTTTTAGTTTGCTTAAGTTTTTTTAAAGTTTTCTTATTTCTGCAAATATTTGTTATAGTTTGGTTATACACATAATTATTTGTTTTCCCAAGTACAGGATTTTAGGAAGTTTCTTATAATATAGGATATGAAAATCCTATAAATATGTAATGCATGAACAAATGAATCAGGAAGAAAAATATAATATTAGTTTATGTGCTAAATTTTCTCCTAATTTCTCTCATATGGTATCAGAGCAAAGTTAGGCATCTAAAAATCTCCTTTATTGTCAATTCAGTAATATTGTGATTTCACTCTCAATACTTAATAAAAAATAAAAATTCAAAATGTGGAAAGCTTAGGCAGAGGATAATGTATAACCCATAAAATTTTTGAATATATTTTGGATAATGAGAGTAGTTTTGCATGGAAAATAAGGGACACGAATGTGATTTCAAGGTGTGACAATTAAGTAATAACAACAATATGTTGTAGTTTGAGTGAGTAGCTAATATTCTGGAGCTTGAAAGGGTTGATTTCCACCCTCAACGCCAAAAGAAGAAGACATAGTGATGTTTTATATAACAAATACAATATTCAAATCAAATTGTAGATATCTAAGTTGTGAATTCTTTTTATAGACTAGTGGATTCATGTATGCCTTTCCATTCAATATTTATGGTAAGTAAAGTATCATTAAGGTCCTCTTATTCTACTCTTTTGTGTTGATTTATGTTGCACTTTGCATTCTCCTAAATGTGGAGTCTTCCTGAATTTGAACAACACATCATAGGCATCATAGAGTGGTTCATGAAGCCTTGCTTCCAATTTTCTTTTAGTAACATTGATGTCATTGGTCCACATAAAAGATGTAATTAATACATTCTTTTAATGGAAAATCAATCTACAATTGGTTGATTATATTATTCAAATATTTTTGCCATCATTGACATGTTTGATTATATTTAGTGTCTAGTGAGGTGTCGAATTTTTTTTTCTATTCATAAAGGTTACTTTCTCACAAGTTAGTTGAGACTGACACCTTTTTTAATTAAGGGGGGTTATATATTATTTTATGGAGAAAACTAGTACAATTGTTGAGAAATTTGAAGGTAAATACTTCAAGAATGATAGGTCAAGTTGCAATTGATCCTTATTGAAAAGGATGTATGGGATATGGTGAGTGGAGCTACATAAAAACCAATAGATGTTGATGGAATTATAAATTGGACTACAAAGGATCAAGGAGTGATAGCTTTGATTGGTCTTGGACTTTTAGATGCATACCACCACCAAATTGACTTATTGAAGACCTAAAAGCTAGTATGGAATGATATTAGGGCTTTATTTGGAACACAAACATCAAGTTCAAATATGGTACTAAAGTAAAAATTAGTGGGAATAAAAATGATGGAAGATGACAACATTGTTCAACACATCAATAAGTTTTGTTCCCTAATGAATCAAATAGCTAGAATAATAGCCAAGATAGATGATGACGATGTAAAATCTATTTTTTTGAATAGCATTCCTTCTAGTTGTAGTAATATTATGTTCACATTGAACAAATTATATTTTCCTCTAGAAGATACAATCTCTACCTCGATTATTGAATGAACCAAGAAAAAATATTTAACTATAGAGGAAACTATAATGCTTGTTAAAAATGAGGATAATCATTCTTCTAAATCCAATTCTTCTACTTCAAAGGGAAATAATTTCTCCAAGGATAGAATTTACTAATACTATTGCAAGAAAGAGGGGAACATTATTAAGAACTACATTCAACATACCAAGGATCTCCTTAATGGCAAGCTAAATACAAATAATACATTGAAAGTATATAATAATGAAGAATGTCTTTTTGAAGTAGCTATTAAAGACCCTCCACATGAGAATAGTGAGGAGGAATATATTTTTTAAGTAAAATGAATATTTTATATTTGTGACTGTATGTATATGTACCCGACCACATTTGTTGGTTATTTTTTATTGGATGTGTTTGTCCCAAATTATAATTGTTGTGAGAAAAAGTGCGTGTCCATGTTCATAACTTTGATGTTGGATAGATGTGTTTGTCCCTATCCAAAATTTTAGATGACCATGGATAAATGTGTTAGTCCCTATCCTTGGTTCCGTGTGTAGATGTGTTTGTACCTATCCTTGGATAAAATTTTAGTAAGGTCTATCCTACTGAAGAAGTGTAGTGAGATGAGTTCCATTATTGTTTGTCATGAGTAGATGTTAATGTTGCTACTCTTACCTTATGTTTTTTATGAGCTATTGAATGTGGTCATCAAGCATTATTAGTCCACCTATCTCCATTTTTATAATTATGTAATATGGGGGGGGGGGGCATTAGGAATATTACACCATTTGGTGTCTTGGTATGATTTGTTAGTTTTCTTAAGTTTACTTAGAGTTTACTTATTTCTATGAATATTTGTTATAATTTGGTATCACCTATAGTTTTTTTCCCAAGTAAGGGATTTGTTTTAGGATTTTTCTTATAATATAGATATGGAAATCCTATAAATATGTAATGTATGAATGAATGAATTGGGGGGGGGAAATATAAAATTATTTTGTGTGATATTCTGCTCCTAATATCTCTCATAGGATATGCATTAGGCACAGAGCAAGGATTTAAGCACTCATAATTTAAGGTCCCATGAGCATGCTACCAAGAAAGTATCTTCCAAGCTTGAATTAGAATTTTTACCAAGAAAATGATCATATGGAGAATGAACAAGAGGGTATGAATGTTCCCTCATAACCAGAGAAGGAAAAACTCTATCAAGGAGAAGATAAATAAAATCAATGGTACCTCCCAAATCTGAAATATGGGACTCTACAAACAAAGCTACAATGTATGTGAAGTACTCATCATAAATAGCCTTATTTGGAAGACAATGTGTGAATGCTTAGCTTAGACCTACTCAAACATGAAAAAATGAGTGATCATTAGTCAATAAACAAGTGTAAACCAACATTCCCTTTGAAATTCTTTGAACATATGAATAAGGAAACAAAGCAAAATATCTTAAACTATGCAAATAAATCACAAATGAAACTCTATTATAATGCTCAAACCATCATCCCATATGGGGATTGGTGCTTCTTTGATGTGGAAAGAAGCCCTTTCCCAATCCCTTGATAAGTTTTTGGATAGATGTGTGATAGATTTTTTATACAAATATAAATAACCTAGCTATGATTGATGAGAAATTCTATGCATATGCCTATAGTGATTTTTCTCTAACTCGTGGATGTTATTGTGGATAGTAACCTTGCATGAGATTGTGGATGCCAAATCAATAGAGAAGGTCTCTATTTATAATGAAGGAGATTTGAAGAATGAGGAATAGGATGAATGTGGCATTAACATTTGAACCAATGGCATTGCGCCACTTGTCAACATGCTAATGAAGGAGAGTGGAGCACATTTTGAACAATGTGCATGTTAAATGCATGTAGGTGGAATTTGAATTTGAAGAAGTGACTTGTTCAAGAGGGGATGTAAGAGGAATTAATGCCAAGTTGGCTTGTGTAAGAGGACATGTAAGAGCCTTTAATGCCAATTTGGAGGACAAAAGTCCTTTGGGAGGGAGAATTCAAATAAGTGGAATATTCTAAGAATATGCCACATTAGAATGAAAATAGAGGAATTTATAAATCAAATAAATTGATTTACATGTGCAACTTGTAAAAGCTAGAGGAATGGAGGATTAGTATTTGAAGTTAATTAATGATTAATTAACTTAGATGAGATTAGTTTTATTTGACATTTGATTGAGATATTTAGATTTATTTAAATCAAATGAGAGGATAGTTGGGAGATTAGTAATTTAATTAAATAAAATGGTTTATTCAATTAAATGAAGAACATTAGGAATTAATTAAATAAAATTGATTTATTTAATTAGATGGAAGAACATTAGGATTTAATTAAATAAAGTTGATTTATTTAATTAAAGGAAGAATATGATGAAATAATCTGATAAAGTGTATTATCTAATTAAAGGAGGAAATAAAATTAAATAAAGGTTATTCAATTAATTGGTTAGTGTGGAAGTGATTAAGGAAGAATCGGTGTTAATGAATCAAGTGCATGATGTCAATCAGGATATTTTGAGTGTCTACACAATGTATATCTTTTTGCACTGAATTACATGAAGCCATGGATGTAGCAACACAAGTATCATCATAAGAAATAAAAGATAGAGGAGATGACATCTCAATGCATGTCATCAATCTACATTGTTCATCCTCAAATGGTGTTTTGTTCACACAATATTCTTAAGTGTGAACAATAAATGAATCTATTGATGTTGGTTTAGAAGAATTTGGTAGACTAATACCATTGGAAATGGAAATTTGTATCAACTTGTGAAGATCATATATCATCAAGTTCCTTTCACATGCATTCATCTATTGTATGTTTTTCTTCCCATAGTAGTCACATCTAATTTTCTATGGATTAGGAGACATGATTAAAACCAACAAAAAACATAAGATTTCCCCCACAATTATTTAATCATGAGACCCTCCAATAGTATGATTTGGAACTTTATATATAGTGCAATTACAACTCTAGAGATTGCTTTCACAGTTTACAATGCCAAGATGAGCCAAATATGGAAAATAATAATAATATCTTAGAATGAGATCCTCAAACTAAAATTGCAATTTCTCAATATGATCTAGACTAAACATGAATCCTTCTTAAAAAGGACAAAACCTCTCCAAGTGTTAGTATGTCCAAGATATCAATCATAATAAAAATATATACACACATGAATAAAAGATACATAGAGTTGAATATGGAAAAATGCATGGATGAAATTGTAGAGCTCCTCAATACCTTTCCAATGCTATAAGAATCGCAAAAATTGGATAAATAGACAAAAGGTTATGAGCTCAAAGGTTCAAAAAGGGAAGAACTGACTTCAATCAACAATAAAATTCATCTATAGAAAAATCAAGAAAAATGGCTTACACCAACGCGAAATGTTTGGAACCAACTTTCCAATGATATCTTGTTTGCAAAAATTTGACTCCTATATCAAAATTTATGAAATAAAAAAAAGGGTCCAATTTGGCTTGCATGCATGACCCACCTAGTATTTTTTTTCTTAGATTTATCATGCACCAAATAGAACAATTATATATCAATACCTTTCAGACACAATGACAAGGTTCATTTGGACTGAAAGTGCTCCAATAAAATGTTATTCACTTGATCTAAGCTTCAAATCTCAACTTCAAACCAATGTGGATTTGGCCTCATATGCCCAATTTAGACAAAAAAAGACAAAAACAACTTTCTTAGACACCTTAAACTCAACTATGAGTTCAGATTTGCACCGACAAGCTCCAAAATAAACCTACAATACAAAGCCACAAAGAGGAAACCCCCAAATTTGGCATTCCAATCAAGTTTTTTTATTCTCCAAGTCATCATATGATGCAAGAGAATATCATAATCAAGCTTTCAAGATCCACCAAGACTTACACCCTAGCAATAACTCGTACAAAAATTCATTCTCAAATTTGAGAAGAGGATTTTTAGATCTAAAACTCTAATATCATGTTTTAGAGTTGATAGTTTTGATACCATGTTAGAGTCACTCAAGGACTCAAGCTCCCAAGATCACATGCAAAAACAAAATAATCTTCTACAAGAGAGAAAAGTAAGAGAATAAATTTGGAATAATGGATGCAAAATATATTAGATCAAATTTGATCAATGCAATGCTATACAATATGCATTACAGTGTAATACAAATATACATATGAGACCTTGCTTATATAGGTAAGATTGAGAAATAGGATAAATTAGGATGACAACAAGGATCTTAATCCCATGTCATGTGACAACTAGGGGATAAGATAATATAAGATTACATGACAACAAAGACTTCTAGAAATATTCCTAACTCACTAAGGAAACTTAACATGTCACTATGTGTGAATAACTAAAAACTAGTTATATAATGTGCCTTGTTCATAATACAAAAGGTAAATCAAATAGGAAAAACCCCTATTCGCACCAACATGGTTATTACTTTATTGTCCTCACCACTAGGGACAACATTGGGGGAATTTTGATACTTTTGATATATGTATTTATATGTTTATAATTTTGAGTTATCTTATGATTGTCACACATTATTATCTATGATACTTGTTACATGAGTTTGCACTTTATATGATCATATCTTTTATATATATTAGTTTTTACTCCAATTTATTTCATCCTTATGTATGCAATAATTTTGGAGATGGGAATATAATATCTCTAACAATCTTTGGTTATGGTTACACTGGTCAACTCATGGTTGCGGTGGTTCTTGTTATAGTGTAGAAAAAAGTAACCATTTTTCACACTTAATCTTGGAATGGACAATTAATGATAAAATGGACTTAATTGTGCCTTATTTAGGGTGTTGTAAAGTGTTTCTTTACACTTTCAAACTAATCTAGGGCTTTATTAATTAATTGAGGTTAAATTTTCCTTAATTGGCCCCTTAAATTCAAATTCAAGCCTAATTTATTACATTTTCCAAGGGATAAAGCCCAACACTCTTAAATGAAATTACACAACACTTAATTTTGCAAGGTTTGAGTCCCAGAAAACTGACCTAGGACCCATTCGCCACCTGGAAAATGGGTCCTCACTAGGCCCTAGGACCCCCTTTTGGCATCACATTTCACATTCCCTGAAACATGTCCTAGTTAAGTACTATGCTAGGACCCATTCGCGCTATGGCGAATAGGTCCTCCTTAACTTAGGACACCCCCCTTGGGGTATGCTTTTAGTGGGATTTTAATGATTTCAAGTTCAAGATTTGATTTTGGCTTGTGTTATTTGAATTTCAGGATTTAATCTTAAGTTATGTATAAATATAAGGTTATTTCACATAGTTCCATGGAAGCAATCTAAGAGTCTAGAGATTTTTTATGAGATCAAGCATTCATATTCTAGAAGCAAGAAAGACTAAAATATTGAAGCAACATTATAGGTCTTCAAACTCATTTTGTGTCAAAGATCAAGCATTATTGGAGGAGTGATGATAGATGCCTATGGAGAATCATAATGGATTATAGGTTTTGGGGAGATGCACAAGACATTCAACCAAGCCTAATGACTTGTTTCCTAAGTGATTCCATTCTCTATGATCATTCTATTTGCAACCTAAAGAGAGGTATATTCAGATTTGAGGCTTGTTAAGGGGATTTGGGATCTCCTAATATAGGTCACTTGCATTGTTCATGTTTCATTCCAGGATCCTATTTTAACACAATTGAGTAGGATTGCTTTGCATCAATAGGGATCTTAATCTTAGGCACACTTAAGGTTAGGATTGCACACAAGTTTCATGTTTCAAATTTTCATTTATCATCAAGGTTTAATTACAAAATTTGGGGTTTGATTGAGGCAAAACCTATCCACCAACAAGCTTCAAATTTTATTTTGTAGATTATTAGCAAATCCAGATCCGAAAATGGAGTCGCCAAGCAAAGAAGTGCAAATCTGGAACTTTAAAATTTAGGTTCCAGTTTTCGGAAGAGCCCTACTAGGATCCAAACGTCACTTAGAAAATGAGTCCTATTAGGGTTTTGGGGAAAGCATATTTTCACTGTGTACAAGCTTCATTTCCAGATTCAGGGTCTCCCAGATAGGTACACCATGACCATTCGCCACCTAGAAAATGAGCCCCTGATAAAGTTGCAGAAACAACAAATTTGGACCAGGTGCACAACATTCCCTATTCTCAGTTTTTCCAAAAAGGTTATTGTTTCTCTCTATGTTGTGATAGATTTCTTCATTGCATCTTATAGACTTAGATTTAGAGTTGTTTTTCTATTGTAATTTTTCTCCCCAAAGTGTGTTTTGCTATTTTGTTATGTGGGTTGATAGTCACTTTAAGATTTTGGATCTCATTTCTTGAATGAAATGGTAGAAAAGAGGGTTACATCATAGCCCCATTTTTCTATGTTTCACTTGCACAAGTATTATCACTTGTTTTATTGGCTTGTACACAATCATATCATTTGTAGGATCCTACATAGTCACATCCTTTGTAAACCCCTATGTGTTCATCTCCTTTACAAGCTTTTGCATAGCCTCATAAATAAATTTTTATTGTAGGATCTTCTGCAATCATATTATTTTACAAGCTCCCACATAACCATATGTTTTATAGGCTCCTATACAACCATATATTTTGTAGCCTCCTACACAACCACCTCTTTTACTCTTTACTATTTATTTATTGACAATGTCAAGTAGTTGTTGTTAATGCTTATTTAATTTTTGTCGACATGGAATATTGTGCTTGTAGGTATTGATGAGAGCCATTCATGTTCTATTTAATGTCATATTTTAGCCTCTTTCATATTCCTTCATACTCATTTTCATATCTCATTTCCATACCATTTTACCACCTTTTTGCTGCATATGATTGAATATAAATAAGTAATATTGAATTTAGTTTTTAGATAAAATATGTGAATAATAATATTCCATTGTATTTATTAATATTTTCTTCCATTATGTTAAGCAAATATATTCAACAACATGATAATTGAAGGAGAAGAATGCAGATTTCCTATTACTCTAGAAAATCAATTCTAAATATTATTAAATCATTTATTTTGAAATATTTTGGTTATCTAGTAATAACCAATTAATATTAGTTTTAATCATGTGGAGAAAATGTTCTCACACCAAAAATAATATTCTATTTTATTATAACTATGAGCTAAATAAGCTCCTCCATTTTAGGTTGATCTATTATCAATAGCTAAACAATTCAATGTAAACTGTTGGTTTCAAACCACAAAATTAAAGGCAATGACAAAATGAATGACAAGAGAATAACAAACATCAAAAATATGTTTCACATCCCATTGATTATATATAAAGAGATGGGTGTGAGAAGGTAGCTATAGAATATAGGTAGGAAAGAGTGAAAGGCATTATTAGAAACAATTGTTACTGTCACAGACTGTTGTTGTTGCTATCACAGTTCTTGTCAGTGCAGTTACTATTGTAGTTCCTGTCACAAAAGTAGAATAAGAAATTTAAATCAGATTTTCACCTAGGAAGTTTTTGTGTTCTAGTTGCATTTTATCAAACTCGCCTCACTACCTACAACCCTTGTGCATATAGCCATGACATCTTTCAGAAGTTTAAGCCCCAAAATTGACACTTAGACAAAATTGAATTGAGTTATTAATATTAAATCTATTTCATTCTTTACCCCAATTTTGGCCTATCATTTTGGCATCATTGTAGGGGAAAGGTGTTAAAGGCTTGTTGTCATAACCTAATTTTATTGCATATTTATTATAATATGGTAAATTGAATTATTGAAGAAATTCAAAAAATATTAAATGGAGATTTTGGAATTTTCAAAAATTGAATGAAAGAAGTTGACTGATGTTGACTTTATGAACTTTTGGAAATTATCTTATATGATATCAAGAATTGAACGTTATTGATAAAGTTGCAAGTGCAAGTGTGTGCAGTTGCAGGGTGACAAGTTGAAGGGCGAGAACACAGTTGAAGTAGGATTGTTTAGCTGGATCGAATGGTGAGCCAATTGGAATCTGGGTGCACACACCACAAATGGCATGATGATTTTCATTTGAACTATTTTGCATATATAGAAGAACATGATTTCATGACTTGAATTGTTTTAGGGATTGAAAATTAATGGCTTGTAGATTAAATTGCCCACTCAAACTATGTGTTTTGAAGAAAATGAAAGTAAGTATTGTAAAGAATGATTAAAAAGGATAAGAGATTTTTGTAGACACTGAAAAAAGTCTTGAATCATATTATACACTCGAATCAAGTATACTAACATCTTTTCCTCTTAAACCCATCCTCTTTTCACTTAATTAATTGAATTAGCCTAACTAATTAATGAATGACATCATTTGCATCTATTAACCTAATTTATCAAATCAGGTTAATTCGCCTCCTTTTCATGCTAACACTTCATCTTGTTAAATTAATTAAATCAAACTATTTAATTTAAATCCCTAAATCCTCTCATTTAATTAAATAACCCAAAGTTATTTAATTAAATATCATTTCACCTCTCCATCATTCATTAAATCATTTTATTTAATGAGTATCATCTAATTCTTCTAAATCCCCTAATTGCATAATTAAAATGGTTTAATTATCAATTAAATCTAATTTCTCCCCACTTGCAAGGGAATATTCCAAAAGAATATTCCTCCTTTGCACATTCCTCCAAAAAGGGAATATTCCTTTGCACCATTTAATTTAGTTTTAATTAACTAAATATCCCTTTTTCCTCACCCATGAGAATATTCCAAAGAATATTCTCTCTCCTCACTCATTTGAAAAAGGGGAATATTTCTCTCTCAACAAACTTAGCTTCTTGAGCAAGTTAACTTGTGACATCTTGTGCAAGTTAACTTATGACCTCTTGGACAAGTTGAAAGTGTGTTTTTTTTAGGGAATGTGAACCCTTGACTAAATCTCATCTTGCATTCTCACCCATTGATGAGAATCCATGATCCATGCCTCTCATTTCCTCCATCCTTGATCGTTGATTGATCTTTTTTATCTCAACCCTTCATTTCTCATTTGATTTCCTATAAATAGAACACTTTGGAGATAAATGGATCCATCTTTTTAGAGAAAACTGATGTTGTTGAAATCACTCTCACTCACACTCACACTCATACTTTGCATACATTTAGCATATTTTAGTTTGAATTAGTTGCATAATAGCTTAGCTTCCATTAATGTTTGTCATGGTAGTTTGAATGCATCCATTTAGCTAATTAAGATAACTAGGGTTTGAATCTTTTTTAGTTAAAATCACATTTAGATTAGCTTAGCATTTGTATATCTAAATAATTTTAGCATAAATCATATTTAATTAGCTTGCATCATGCTCATTTATATTAAAATCATGTTTACATACACATGTCACAACCTTTCCATCATTTTTCTTCAATAAAACTTATTGGAACAAGCTCATTTACCCACGAGATTGGGAAAGGGTTGCTATCCCACATCAACACAACACCACTCCCACAAAGGGATAAGTTTCAGATGGGTTAGAGAAGACATAAAAATGCTTTCGTAGTTTAGAATGCATAATTTTGATAAATGTTTTGTTTAACTTTCATTTGAATGATCCTATTGTGATTCGATGTTAGCAACTTTGTTATGCTTCAATTCTTCATGGATCAAGCATAATAGGCCCATGCTAATCCATCCGATCGACATTCTGGTGCTAGGAGGGCTAACTGATTAAATTTAATCAATTATATCTAGAATTTTGTTCCTTTTAACTTTTATAGGAAACAATGACACCCAAAACAATTTCAACGACGCACTTTGTTGGGCGTCGCCATATAGCGATGCTACTGTAATCTGAAACAACGATGCCTATTTAATATCCCAATGTTGATTAAACAAATGGAAACACTAATACTTTTTAGAGGTATCAAATATTTACAAAAGGCGATGCACCTCAAAATGGCAACGCTATCGTGCTCATTATTTTCTCTGCAGAGCGATGCCCAAATTCACCAAAGCGACACTATCGTAAACAACGATGCCCAAATCTGGTAAGAAATTTAATGATCTTTTTTCAACATGTGTTCTAATTTTTTCACTTTATCAGGTTACTAACATCTGCTAACATTGTTCTAGTTTTTAAGACTGACAGGGTTTTGCAGGTTGGATGATACAAGACGAAGTGAAGAAGCATTCTCATCTTTTGAGTCTTATAATTATAACAAGTGTTTGACACTTTTGGGGCAATTATAACCTCATTTCTTATGCTTTTCCATTTTATACTGTAAAGACCTCACTAATTTTCATTTGGGTTTAAAAACAAACACTCAAACAGGACTAAAATTGAACCCTCATTTCATCATTGTCTTAGGGTTTTAAAATTAAACAAGACAACTTAACATTTCGTTTGGTGCATAAAATGAATTCATCATAGCTTTAGAGGTTAAAATGAATGAGTGCTTTCCTTGTTGTGACACACTTTTAGTGCATATCCAATCCCCTTGTGCTTCATGCAATCTTGGGTGAAGAGAAACACTCCAAGTGTACTTTGTTATTTGTGTGCACTTATAGTACGTATCCAATCCCCTTGCGCTTTGTGTGATCTTGGGTGAATATAAATACTTAAGTACACCTTTATGCTTTGTTTCACCCTTAAGAGAGGAATTACTATGAGACACACCCTACAACGGGAAACTCATAGGCAAGTTCTTGCAAGCACATTTACCTAAAAGTTATATTAAAGGTTGGGAAATCATGAGAAAGTACCTTCTATCCTGGACTGTATAACATATTGTGCATGGTACCATGCCTTAAGTGGAATGGGAATGGTAGGAAGAGCCTTAAGTGGCAAAGTGGGTGGGTATATGATTGGGTGTTCTCAATTTGTTACTAGGAACCAAATTGTTTAGTTACCAAAAATCCGTAATGCTTGTTGGTGCAAGAACGGTCGTTCTGAAGTCGCCCCACATTTGTAAAATTCATTGTTGAAACAAAAAAATCCTTAGTATCTTAGGATCTTCAGGATTTTTATATTTGGTGGTCCTGAGAAGTGTGTGTCGTGGAGGGGAGCCAATGTCGTCGAATCTCCAACTGTTCGCATTGTCTAAGTGTTTGGAGAAATTTGAGTGGGGACTCAACAAGTATGGCCATTTCAGCCTAGGATTGTAAATGATTGTGAGTCAATTTAATACTTTGCTTTGTTCCAAAAACATTACAAAAAAACATTCACAACATTTTCAAAATTTCAAACCCTTTGGTCTAAGTATGGATACCTCTTGAAATAGCCTTGATATTAATGCTTTTCCTAAGGATTTCTATCCTTAGATATTTCTAAATATCTTGACTTATATCTCAATCCATATTTTCCAAAGTTAACATAAGCAACTATGGCTTGAACTTCATCTTTTTCACAAAATGGACATTGTGAAATTTATGAGGTTTTTGACATAGACATCTAGTTTGAACTTAATCAAGACAAGTGTTTGTGGTAAAATAAACTCAATGAGGCAAGAAAAATTGACACAATTGAACCCCACATGACTATTTGGAGACTGATCACTCCTGTTGAACAACCTAATCTCTAAGGTGCTATTATCCAACCAAAATTTGAACTCATTAATGGGGAACAAACCAACATAATTAGCAGTTTGAGAAGCTTCACTTTTGAAACTAAAGAAACACCCATTCAGTGGAGAAACGTAGCAACCATTTTATATGAACAAGAGGAACACGTTGATGTTGAGGTTGGAAGGCCCATAATACCACCACCCACGTGGCAATAAATATCCTCTTTTACATGATCCTAAGTTTCTCTATTAAATGATCTCACACAAATTCAATATCCCCAAAAGAAGGTCTACTAGTCGTCACTTTAAACTTAGGCATCATAGTTCAAAAGCTATCAAAAACCACATTTTGGCACTCTACCAAAAATAGAAACAAGTTGTTAATAAAATTTTTATGAACGTGCACTAAGGAAACATCCAGACATGTATACATTATTTATGAGTCAAAACCCTCATCTTTTTCAGGATCAAGAACTTCTCTAAATCATTGAGTCTTTAGGAGTTGAAAACTTTAGAGGTATAGCATGTTTCTCACTACCTTGGTCTTATCAAAAAAAGGTTCACTCTAAGTCAACATTGGCTCAAACATTTCATTCACCCCTCCATCAAAATTTCACCATTCACTTCACCAAACTTTACAAACTTTCAAATACACCAACACATTTTTGACTTCAACATCTATCAAACCAACACCTAACTTAGCTACTTTGTATGTGAAATGAATCCTTTTCCATGCATTTAGGTAAGTTAGTTATCATCCATGCACTAGTTCATCTTGAAGGTCATGATTCTACCCTAATGATTTCCAAGTTCATCAACATCCATTATCCCAACATCAAAACTTCAAACTTAATTCAAAAGTGTTGTCCCGAAATGGTTGCAAAGATCACTCCCCACATCACCCATATTTTCATCCCCCATTATCATCATTGCTCCAAAAATACTTAGAGCATCCCTTTTACCTAGATTTGAGTCAACTACAGAGTTCAAACATTACAAATCTCAACACAACTCTCCCAAAGGTGACACAAAATTTATGGTAAAGATGAGATCACAACACAAGAGAATCATGGAGAAAACCAAAGTCACATTTGCCTCAAGTGATCCAACTCCTCTAGAATTTGATTCGAGAAATCACGTTACTCCATAACAACAACCTTCATTACCATCAGGGCCATATGAGATTCAAGATGTTACAAACAATCCATTTGAACTTACTAGGGAGGAAATCATGGAACATCAAGCCTTTGAAAATTTAGCTCCTATCTCCCCATCATTTGTTGCACAAAATTTGACATAAGGCTTCACAACTCTATCATCAGGGCTAAATCAAACATCCATTCCTAGTCTTATAGCTAATCTTACTAAGGACTTTGGCCCATACTCTTCCATTTGAAAGTAGCACACTTGTGGGAACTCTTGAAACCCACCCTCCATCCCAAATGACCACTTGGACACCAATATTTGATGCTCCTCCCATTCTCAAAGATCATAAACATACATATAAACCCCTTGAACTTCATTACTCCACAACAACCTCAACATATCAAGGACACACTCCATCCATACCCATGAGTACCATAAGTGTGCCCAACATCACGCAAAGTAGTGCGGACCAACTAGACCCAAAAGCACAAGGAAATACCCTCTTGCAAAATCAACCTTTAACACCACAAGGGACATCTTCATCCAATCCTCTCATGGATACATTTAACATAGTGATGGTTCAAAACACATCTATCCCATCCATTATCAACCCATCTCAAAACAATCCCTTGGTTGGTACTGAATACCATCAACCCATGTAATACCTTGTCTACATCCCTAACATAAGGAAATCCTCAAGACATGGAACAAGGAAACTTTCTTAATCAATGGACTCAAGGTCATAGTATGTCATTCCCATCACACAATCTAATGGAACCATCCTCATCTTTTTCCATAGTCCCCTTTACCATGTAAAATCAAATGGGATCTCAAACTTACATTCCTCCACCTCAATCCACTATCTTATAAGGAATGTTGAACCAAGGGAACCCCCAAGCTCTCATCACCAATCCACTAACCACTCAAAAAATCAATGCCTACAATCCTTCATAGGTGTCCCAACAACCAACTAATCCTACATTACAAGTGTAGGACTTAGCCCTACAGCAAGCACAATGTGCTTATCAACAAGCCATCCAACAACAACAACAACAAGAAAAACTCGTAGCCCAACAACAAAAACAATAGCAACAAGAAACACTTGTATCCCAACAACAACAAGCAGCCCTAGCAACACAACAACAACATCAAGCAACCTTAGCAGCACGACAAGCAACATTAGCACAACAACAACATCAAGCACAGGAAGCAGCCCTTGCAGCATAGCAACAACATCAAGCCCATCAAGTGGTCTTAGTAGCACAACAACAACAACAACATGCCCAACAACAAGCCCTCATGGCGCAACAACAAGCCTTAGTAGCTTAGTAGTATTCCCAACAACAACAACAACAAAGTTCCTATTATAATCCTCAATCAAACATCGTCAATACAAATGTGTTAGGAACATATACATCAATACCCCAATCACCTTCACAGAATCTCACACCACCATACACCCCATATAACACATTATCATATCAAAATGCATCCATCATCCCACCGTATGTTCCTCCACCAAACCCGCAAGATGATCTAGCATCACAACTTAAGGAATTGCCACAAGAAATGCAAGACCTTCAGATGGGCAAGACAAAGAAGCCCCATACGCAAAACTTATGTCCCTATCCATTTTGGTACCATTCCCTCCTGGCTTTGAAATCCCCAAATTCGATAAATACAAAGGGAGAGGAAGTCTTGTGGACCATGTCAAATAATTTAACATCATGTGCATGGAGGATGCTTACAATGATTCTTATTTGATGTGCCTCTTCCCTCGAAGTCTAACAAGTCCTATAGATTGGTTTTCTCAACTGCCTCCCAATATCAAAAATTTCCAAGAAATTACCGACAAATTCATCGATCACTTCTTTAATATTGACATGGACGTAAGCCTAGAAGAGTTGTACACTCTCAGACAAAACAAAGGAGAAACTTTTGCTAATTTCTTACAACGGTGGAGACAAAGGGATAGTAAGATAAAATTGCCTCTTCCTGATGAACAACAAGTGGGGATCATTGAAAATCTAGATCCAGATCTATCCTTCCAATTAAAAATGCAGTGCATCACATCTTACAACGAGCTTTTCCTTAGAGCTCTTAACATCGAGAGAGCTCTAATCTCACGGGGAAATACCCAAGCTTACAAATACAACTGCCCATCCACTAGTTCAAATGACAAATGATGGTCCAAGCCTCATATCTGGGCCAAGAACAAGAACATAAAAAATGATAGTGTGGTAGATGTTAAGGTGGTCCTAAGTTCTCCTAGGCCAAATAATAATCAAGTTGCTAACATTCAACGAATTGTGCAATAAACAACACCCCCACAGAATAATTAGATCAACAACACTAAATCACAACAAAGGCGAACTCCTAACAAGAACAACTATCCTAAATACAAGTACACACAATCATTTGAACCCATCAAGACCACCTTGATATAATGAGAACCATAAGAGAAACCATCCTGGTACAACAAGAACAACCTTTGTGACTTTCACAAGATTAAAGGAGACAAAATAGAAAACTATATGAGGCTTAAAAACATTATTCAAGACCTTATAGAAAACAACACCATATCTATTGAGGTACCAACTGGTAATAAATATCTTAAGATATAGAAGAACCCTATGTCAGATCATAGCAAAGGAAACAACAATGGAAAGGCTAAATATTACACAAACGTGCAACATACCTTTTCAAATGTGGTTGCTTCCTGTGATAGCATCATCACCATTGTCACCATCAAAAGGCATAGTGTTGAGTGTGGAGTCACCACATGACATGGAAAAGTCACCATCCAAGGATTCCCATCCCAATCTAGGGAACAACCTACTCATCCCAACAACAAGTACCAGCAAGTACAATCTCTTAGAGCAACTTAAAAAGACCCTCACATAGATGTCTATCTTAGAACTATTGAGGCTATCACCCACACATAGGGAAATATTAGAGAAAGCTTTATCAAAGTCATTTGTTCCCAAGGATATTGATACCAATTAGTTTCAAGCTATGGTAGGACATATCACTAATCACCTCCTCACCTTCTCAGAACAAGACCTACCATCACAGCCATCTCATAACTGTGCTTTACACCTTGAGGTTATCATTCATAAGAACAAGGTTAAAAGAGTCCTAGTAAATGGAGGTGCTAATATGAACATATGCACCCTTTAGTTGATAAAAAAATTTGGGCTATTCAAAGGATAATATTGAGAAGGCAAAGAGTACCACCATCAAAGCATATGATGACCAAGAACAAGTATCACAAGGCATCATCACCCTACCCATCCAAGTGGGCCCCCTCATCGCAGAAACTACATTTCAAGTGTTATACCTAGATCTTCCCTACAACATACTACTTAGTCGACCCTAGATCCATGCCTTAAAAGTTGTAGCTTCAACCTACCATCAATGTGTAAAGTTTCCTTTTGAGGGAAGAGAAGTTACCATCCATGGAGATCCTGAGCCTTTTTACTACTACAAAAATATTGAAGCCAAGTCCTATAAAATCCCCCAAGTACCCAAGAATGATGAAGGGCCTACACTTTCTACCTCATTTTTTAACCCATCATCCCTGGCATCCACCTCTGAAACAAAGGAACTCATTGTATAGAGCATACCTGATACAAGGTAGTGATCCAATATGATGGTTGTGGAAACTATAAACTACCAAAGGATACTTTTGTGTTGGGAGAGTTACCTCTTTCTCTCAAATATCATGGGAAACCCACACCTAGCAACAACATCCTGAAAACTATTAAAATAGTAGCTACTACCTTCACCAAATGGGGGGACCTAAACAAAGAAGATGTTAATGAGGAAGATGTTTCTAAACTACTCTATCAAGATGAAAGACCTGTTCCTGTTCTTCCAATTGAAGATGACAACAAAGGCTTATAGCTAATGAAGAGCATGGGCTATACCAAGAATGAGAAATTGGGACAAAATGACAATGGTTTTCTAGAACCTATCGTTCTCGAGAAACATCCAAAGAATCTTGGCATAGGTTGTACTACTAGCAAGGTTACCATTATCGAAAAAGGTACTTCTGATAAATGGGTTGAGGCTTCCTCTTGGTTACTGACATCACATTATACTACCCTAGATGAATTCCCCCTTGATGTTACTGACCTATTTGAGAATAACTCCCTCTTCATGATATCCACATAAACCTTCACCCCAAGCCACCAACCGAATGAAATACACCTAGTATACCTGCAACTCATTGACCTGGACCAACAAGGGCCATTGATTCTTGATTTATTCGAGAACGATGAAGCGATCTCAAAATTCATGGGACTTTGTGACAACTTACCATGGGAAGATCACAAAAAAGGCTTTGACATAGATCTAGACACAAGGGCATACTATGGGGAGACGATTGAGTCCTTCAGTCACAAAATGGATAGCATGCAACTAACTTGCAAATCTTTGAGTGAAAACCACACTATGGAACTTTTTTATCCTAAAATAGTAAAAATAAAGGACATATCCGAGGGTGAAACCTCTTTGAGGCACCTAAGGATGAGGGATTAAATCTCCCCCTTAGTGTAATACATCTAGATAAATCGACTGTCTTAGCAGAAAAGGTCACTCCAGTCAATGTGGGAACAAAAGAAGAACCCAAGATCACTTTATATGTCAAATACTTGTTGCATGAAGAACAGAAGAACCTAGCAACATTCCTCAAAGAGCACAGAGCTAATTTTGCATGGTCATACACACATATTCTAGGCCTTGATCCTAAAGTAGTTGTGCATCATCAAACCAATAAAGGAAAAGTTAAGGAAGATGCAACCTCAGATAACACTCTTGGTGAAACCTGAGTTACAAAAGCTTCTTGACATTGGATTTATCTAACCACTAGATTATCTTGAGTGGGTTTCAAACCTGGTACCAATCTCAAAACCCACTAGGGGCATTAGAATATGCATTGATTTCAGAGACTTGAACAAAGCATGTCTGAAGGATGATTTCCCTCTTCCTAACATCGACATCATAGTAGACTTAATAGCTAGGCATGAAATGTTGTCACTCATGGATGGTTTTTCAGGCTACAATCAAATCATGATCACCAAGGAGGATCAACACAAAATTGCATTCACTTTTCCATGGGATACATAATGTTGGAATGTTTTGTCATTTGGGCTAAAGAATGCAGGAGCAACCTATCAAAGAGAAATGACCCTCATCTTTCATGGCATGATCTACAAAATAGTTGAAGATTATGTCAATGATATTTTGGAAAAATCAAAGAAAAGGAGTGAGCACACACAAGTCTTAGGACCCATCTTTGATAGGCTTGAAGAATACAAGGTATGAATAAACCCAAAAAAATGTCTTTGGGGTTACATTAGGGAAACTTCTCAACTATATAGTCTCACAACGAAGGATATAAATTGACCCAGCAAAGGTAAAATCTATCCTAGACATGGAACCACCACAAATAATAAAGCAGATGAGAGGGTTACAAGGAAGATTGTAGTCCATCAAGAGGTTCATAACGCAACTATCAGAAAAAATCCACCCTTTTTCACACATGCTCCATAAAGGAATAACTTACAAGTGGGATGAGAAGTGTGAAAAAGCTTTCCAACAGATCAAGGATTACTTATTGACACCTCCAATACTCATGCCGCCAATACCAAACAAACCAATGATCTTGTATATCTCAGCAACATCAGTAGCATTAGGTGCTCTTCTGGCACAACATGATGAAAACAGAAAGGAAAGAGCTATAACTACATTAGTAGGACCTTGGTGGGATATGAAATGAACTATTAATCTATTGAGAAAGCATGTTTAGTATTGTTTTTTATTTCACAAAAATTTGGACACTACATGCTATCATGTCAAATCAAGCTCATTACAAAGATTGATCCATTGAAATACATGTTATCCAATGCAATCCTCACTAGGAGAATGGCCAAATGGGTGATGATCTTAACAAAATTTTACATAGAGTATGTGGAGCACAAGGAAATCAAAGGACAAGTGATCATAGACCAACTATCATAGGCACCTATCTATGCAAAGAACCCATCGATATC